>BPLS01000659.1:232659-253480 GCA_019656275.1 Rhododendron kiyosumense
TATATATATATATATATATATATATATATACACACACACACACACAAATTTAAATAGATTTTCATTTACTTTCACTAGTAAGTAAGGATAATTCAGTACCGATAATATCGAAGAAAAAATAAACTTTTATCTCTCGTAAAAAAAAGGGAGATTGGGAATACAAAACTTTACCGAGTGATTTATACAAAGCCGAAATAGTTAAAAACGGTAATTAAAGTGTAATTAACCCTAGGGTTAGAACGCGTAATGGTGCCGCCTCAATCAAAACAGCCTACATAAACGCACAACCTTGCTCGCCAAGTAAACCACAACACTATATAAACACACCCACCCTCTTTTTCCAAACTCCCGTCCCCATAACAGAATCAGAGAGAGAGAGAGAGAGAGAAAAGACTTCAAAGTTAGAGAGAGAGAGAGAGAGAGAGAGAGGATTCGAAGTACGTAGTTCACGATGGAGGTTCACAAGACTCGTCTCCTTCGAGATTAGGGTTTAACAGTCGGTTCTGAATGCGGTGATCATTTGTCTCTCTCTCTCTCTCTCTCTCTCTCTGTCTCCCGTTTTTTCCAGTCTTCTGTTCGATGGAGAACTCCTTCTCTCTCTTGGGCAACGTAGAAGGCGACGCCTCCGCTTTCCTCGAGCGCATTGCCGCGGAAGCAAAGGACCAGAAACAGAAGATCAGGGACGCGCAGCAGTACTCTGGTAATCTTTGTCCCCGTCCTACGATCTATATCATTATGGCTTAATACAATGCGCGAATATTCGTTTTTATTAGTACGTTCTGATTTTGGTTAATTTACGTGTAGGATTACTTGTTATGGAACTTTTAGGGTTTTGTTTGTGAGTCTTGATCCCTGTGGATGACGACGAAACTCGATTTTGGACTTTTCTCAATGTTATTTTGGTCTGCACATAGTAAATCCTAGGCCCTTCATAAAGCCACAGATTTACTAGTATTTTTTTTATTACCTTTTGCTAATACGTTCCAATCCAACAAAAAGATTGGCAAAAAGATGGAATTCTTTGTTGGTTTCCCAATTCAACGGAAAAAAAACCCCATCTTTTTGTTAGTTGCTGGTCCCATGCAAGAAAAAGACAGAATTTTTTTGTTCCTGTTATTTTAATTTCCGAATTTTTATTGTAATGGCCCAAACGGTGTCGAGTTTGCCCAATATTTTACATGCTTTTTTATTTTATTTTAAAAGTAGTGTGTTGACTCAAGATTCGGTGTCTCGCGTTTCTGGGAAGTTAAAAGTTGTTGTTTGTTGTTTATTCACTTTTTTAATAAAACGGATGATTAGAAAGAATGTGGTCTGTGGGTCATGTATCTAGATAGGCAACAACAAACCCAACCACAATACCACCCTATAGGCTTTCACTTGTTGTTTTCGTGAAACATAATCTGTTTATTTAGGTTTTGTTATGAATCCATATACTAATTATTGTCTATTGAGTTGATGATGTTTTCATAAATTTCAGGGAGAGCTGAAAAAGGAGAAGGAAGGGGAGGCCAAGGTCATGGCTCCGTGAGGCCCAGTAGGAATAACGGTCAGGAATCTGGGAATGGCTATGGTTATCAAGGTGATAACCGCAGGTACAATGCCTATCAGCAGAATAATGGAGTAAGTTATCAAAATTCTAGTAGAAGTAATGATGGCTACTGGAGGAATAATGGAGGGGGTAATGGCTACCAACAGGGCTATTGGCGTGGGAATGGGGGTGCCAATGGAAGAGTTCGTGGTGCTGTCAGGGCATCAAATGGACATAATGGGGCTGAGAAGAAGAGTCAAATTGTTGAGGGCGATAAACAAGTTGAACACCAGGAGCATGGAGGGGATACCGGTGGTGGTTGGGAAAAGGTCACAAAGAAGCAACAGAGAAATGGGAACTCAAGCGACTGCGGTGAAGGAGGTCATGGTGGAGGTAATAATGGTAATGGTTATGGGGGGAACAACTCCGGGACAAAGGAGGCTTCAGGGAGTATCGGGAACCATTCAACCAATGGTGACAATGACATTGGGTAAGAATGAAGCTGTTGAATTCGTTATTTAAATATTAGCATGTCATGTTGGATTTTAACTGTGTTGTACTAATTTCCTTAGGTTTTAAATATGCTCACTCTTGTTACCATTGCTTTCTGTTTTTGATATTTTGAGTTTTTAATAGCCACCCAGTGCGAAAAAACCACTTTTTAAAATTTCTTCCAGAGAGTGCTGGTGACACATTATTGTGCTTGCCATCCTAGTGCATCAGTTCGTGTGCTTTTTTTTTTATGGACTTCATTGGGGACTGGATTGTTGGCATGCTGTTTTAATCTTCAGAGTTTAAGAAGCAATTAAACGAGTTCACTGGTAGTATAACTTATTCAAATGGAATATTGTGATATAGCAGGTGGTTACCGAAAACCACCTGGTGGTGTCATCTCCAACGGTGGCCTTGTATAAACTGGTTTCTTAAGTTTGGCATCATGTTCTCAGAACTGACCTTGTCCCTGTTTTGTACTGATGAGCACACACTCCCATTTTTTACTTAGTCACGACATTATGTTATATTCTGTGTTATAATTGGCTTAATGGTCATAGTGCAGTACTCCTAGATGATTTTTTATGCATTTTGTTTAGGAATGATAATGTTTTTTCGTGTCTGCGTGAAATTCTGCCTCGTGTTTTTTTGACTCTTTGTGGTTTATTAATACTTGACTGTTTTTTGGAGCACAGGAATGTTGCTGCAGCTACTCAAGTACCAAAAGATGATGCCCAAGATTATTCTGGAAAGAAGGTTGAAGATGAAAAGGCAGAGGAAGCCAGAGAAAATGTTCAAGAGGAAACGAAAGAGGGAAGAAAAATCAGGATCCAGAAGGAAAGGGAAAGGAAGGAAAAGGAAGAGGAAGTAATAGCAAGAAAGAAGGAATGGGAGGAAGAAAATAAGGTACCAATTTTAACCTTTGGAAATATCTGAAACACCATTTTTATGATTCTGGAATCATCATTGACATACTCTGGTGATTTGTCTTTCAGAAAAGGACCCTTAAGCAGTATGAGGAGAAGCTTCTCAAAAATAGGAAAGTTCTTGAGGAGAAAGTTCTGAAAACCGAGGAAAGGAAAGTTACCATTGACAAGGATTTTCAGTCAATGCAGCTGGTTGGGAAAAAGAAGGAAGATAATCCCTCCATCAATAAGGTTGGTAAAAAAATTTTACTTTCTTCCATTGGCTTTGTGTGGTTGTTTGTTACATGTTCATGATCGCGTGTCTTCTTTCTTTTGTATTCTAGGATACGGAGAATGGCAAGCTTAAAAAGAAGGTTGACAAAGTTCGCAAGGTAATAATGTAGGATCCTTTTACGTGCGTGCAATCTTATGGCCAATTAGAATTATAGTAATAATTATTATTGTTTCATTTGTGGTGTGTTTGGAACTCGAGGAAACAATGGAAAGGAAAGCGATTTCCTCCTTTGTATGGTTATTAGTGGAGAAGGAAAAGTTCAAATCTAATAATGGAAAGTTATTTTCCAGCCACCTGTTCCAGACGCACCCTTTGTATGATATGATGTTGGTTAACATGCACATATTTCTTGTTGCTCGATCTTATTCAACATTCCTTGTGCTAACAGGTTTGTGCTAATAGGTTTATGCTAACAAATTATTCTTGCTTTTATCAGTCTGTGAGCATTGATGAGTTCCTGAAACCAGCTAAGGTTGATTCGTCCCAACAAGCCACTGAACGTGCGAACGGGAATAGATTCCAACCACCGGCTGGCGGCCGTAAGGAACATGTTGGCAATGTCAATAGCCGTGGTGGTGGAAGACAAGGTTTCCAAGGCCGTGGCCGCGGAGGATACCACGGAGGAAATTCGTCCCAACAAGCCACTGAACGTGCGAGCGGGGATAGATTCCAACAACCGGCTTGCAGCCGTAAGGAACATGTTGGCAATGTCAATAGCCGTGGTGGTGGAGGACAAGGTGGGTTTCCAAGAGGATCTTCCGCTGATCCTACAGTTGTGGATGCTCCCATCAAAAAGCCTGTGAAACCGCCCGTTCCTGTTCCTGCATTTGATGACTCTGTTCAGTTTCCTCACCTGGGTGCACCCGCTGTAAAGTAGTGATTTTCTGTTGAACTCTGTTAGGCTTTAGATTCCCCTCTTTGTCATCTCGTAATAATTAATTACTTATTCCTATTATTCCGGTCTACCGAATATAGATTTTTTGGCTAAATAATGTGGTTTATTATTGGAGTGAACTTACGGAATTTTGTTGTTAATTGCAATAGCATGGAGCAGTATTTAGTCATCTCAATTGTTGGTTTTTGTTTTTGATTTGGAGTGATAAGCATTTCTTGTTCCAAAGAGCGACACATGAGTTTGGAGTATTTGGACTGTGGTGGTTATCTCGGTTGGGCTCCATCCAAAGACCGAACTCACATTAGGCCCAAGTTCAAATGCTAATCCATGACATCACCCCCAAAAAAATTTAAATGATCAAAACCAACAAAAATGCCACAATTCGAAGTTGTAGTTTTTTTCATCCGCGTCCATCTGTCACATACCTCGGTTTGGTTCATGGACGGATCGGTTTTGGCGGATTGGTCGGTTTTGGCTATTTGGTTGATCCGCTGAGCAGCCCCTAGTGTGCGCATAAGCAAAAGCATAAAAGATGAGTTGAAGAGCCATTAAAAAACATCAGGCTCCATTCATTTGGACATAAAATATTTTTCTGAAAAATATTTTACTTATATTTTAGTGTTTGGTTGTGCAAAAAATAAAAATATATTTTACCAAATGAAATATTTTATTTCATATGGCTGAAAATATTTTTTTCCTTGAAAAAGTGGTAAGCCATTTTCCAAACTTAGCTTCGTTGTTCAACAAATAGTTACGTTACTTACTGAGCCTTCCATAGCCCAAATCTTATCCACCTACAACCCAACCTTGTGTTTACTCATCAAAATCAACAACATTTTGTATGCAAAACCTATCTACATATACATAAACACAACATCATGTTACAACTATCAACTAAACATCGAAAAATGAAAACAAAATTTTTGTTTTTTCGCAAAATCATTTTACATGGAAAAATTTTTACATCTGAAAATATTTTACTTCGAAACAAATGGATAATTACTTAAATTCGATAGATAAAATTGAGAACAAAAACGATGTTGAGTTCCATCAAACAATCATTATTGGTGGGTTATGAGCTTTTAGGTTGGAAACGATTATTGGTGGATCCCTGCCGACAAATGGACTTCGGCGGCGTCATCGTAAACGACAAACGGGAGTTTTGGACTGGACAGTTATCGAAAGTGGGTCTCCGGTAGCTGTTGAGAGACTAAACACGTCGGTAAGTATGGGATCACGGTCACAGGGCACACGAAGGGACAACGATCCAAGTTGGCAATATTTGGGGACCAGATCCACCTCATACCCTAGGGGCTAGGATAGTGATTGAGAAGAATTGATGACTTTTTGTTTGGTTTGAGTTGTAAAGCTTCTGGATAGGGCGGTAAATGAGACGAGTTTTGTTGAGCTCGAGCTCAGTTCGTTTAGCAAACGAGACAAAAATTGGAGCTTTAGTCATTAATTAAAGGAGCTTCTTTAATCGAACCGAGCAGAGAGCCTCCCTTAAATGAGTCGAGCTTTTGTCGAGCCGAGCTCTATTCAGCTCATTTACTAAACGAGTCGATAGCTTGAGTTCAAGCTTGGCTTGTTTACTAAACGAGTCGAACCACACGCGTTAACTAAACAAGCCAAGCCGAACTCACGAGCTACTCGGTTAATTTGCAGCTTTACTTGTGAGGGAGGTTTTGGGTTAATTAGTGGAGTGATAGATAGATAACTAAATGTAAGTTACAATGGAAAAGAAAATTTATCAGGGATCATGCTCACAGAGAGGGATTGGTTCTAGAGACCCAAAGTGAACACAGTCGATGGTTTCTCAAATGAAATGCAATTTATTCCAAACTCTGGTTCAAATAATCGAATCAAGATCTTCTCATACAACGATCTCTTGTATAGTCTCGAGTGATGATGGAAAATATGACTCATTGCAATCTCATTGATGATCTGAGCCGTTCATTAATAGATTTCGATGTCTCATCCCAAAAGGCTAATCAATTTGACATCAGTATATATCCGTCAACGAAACTTATATTTCACTAGAGAAACCAGTGATTTAACTCTGAATGTTTATCTCTCTTCAAGTAAATGTAGTATGACCAAGTCATTGCCGATCGATATTGATTAGCATAGACAATTAAGCATCAAGACCTACAAATGAGCAATTTAGAGCATTGATTAATTCTCATTTTACTTCATATGAGTGATTACATGAAGAATCATTGCATAAGAGTATCTAGATTCCAATCATTGCAAAAGGAGGCAATAATTAAGTGTGGGACTCTCTATGACCTCCACCAGTCTTTGGGACATTTTTATGGGAGCCTATGGATGGCCATGGCGAGACTCGAGCTGGGGACCTAGGCAGACCCCAAGCCTTAACCGGTTGGGGAAATTCCTTTTGGGTGAACTCTTCGAGTTGACCATATAATCTGAGTTGACCCCAAGCCTAAATAATCCCATTTTATATGGTCAACTCGAAGCGTTTGGCCAAGTAAATATGAAAAAATTAATAATTAAAAGCATCTGTCCTCTATGGGGTTGCGTTTTGGAATCGCACAAAGACCAAACATTCTAAACTTTTAGGCCCATTTGGGGGTTTGCCCAATTGTTATTTTCATGGTCCCGGAATTATTCGAGATACTCACAGACTGGCCTGAATTCGATAAAAAAAAAAAAAAAAAAACCCAATCAGGTCGTTAAAAAGGTGGTTGCATGTTGATGCATATACATCGAATTTAAAACTCATTTCAATCTCCGGCCAGATTAGGCGGCATATTAAAAGAAGCATTAAACACTGCAATTGGATCTTCCTAGAAGTGAATACGTAGATGTACGTAATAACGAAAAGGTAAGAGGGCCTAGGCGAAGAAACAAAAGTTCTTGACGTGATGAACTCTAAGACCATCGTGGTGATCAATGCGCAAAGTCTTCAACACGATTGATGGGGTTTGATCAAACACTTGTTCTTCTCAGTCTAACTGACGACTTAACCTTGCTAGATTATGAACACAACTATTAATCTCTCTCCAACCAAAGATTAATTCACACGTCAAGTCCATATTACGTTGCTTATTGATCAACATGATCAGATTGTAATTAGGATTAGAGGGGAACTACTAGCAACTCTATGCTATTGTGACTATTTAATTTAGCTTCTTTTTTTTTGTCAAATTCATAACTGGGCATTCATATCAATTTACGTACACTTTAATTAGCTAAAGGTCGACCGAGTATTTTTTTCTTTTTAATCATTTTTGCTATTCTTACTACTTTGATGAAGTTTGAAAGTACGTTTTTTCCTTTGATTATTTTATTGTTCCTTTTGGATTATAATTCTTTCGTGAATATCTGATATTCACACTGTGAGGGGTTCTATTTATATATGTAGTTGTTGCTCTTGATATATATTTTTTGGTCCTTTTTCGGGGCTCTTTTTTTTTCAAGAGTCAAATAAATTCCTTTTACACCGGTTGTGTAAAACCCCTCA
Organism: Rhododendron kiyosumense; assembly: GCA_019656275.1. Taxonomy (NCBI): domain Eukaryota; kingdom Viridiplantae; phylum Streptophyta; class Magnoliopsida; order Ericales; family Ericaceae; genus Rhododendron; species Rhododendron kiyosumense. Next base: position 240,262 of record BPLS01000659.1, read on the forward strand.
TTTCCTCCAAACCAATAAAATAGCGCCACATCAGCAAACAAGTACTGAACCGGCAAGAGTTAACTTTTGGGGGTAAAATGTGAACAATTACACATAAAAACCCCGTCATTACATAAAGACCCCTACAATTTCCATTATCAAGAATTCTACTCGTCTCCATACCGACTCGTCAATTTTTTTATGTCACTGTGCTTCAATAGGTTTTTTTAAAACTGAGTATTCAATTGCAAAAATTACTAACAATTCAACAAAAATAAAACCATGGTTGCGCACGTACACATAATATTTTCTCTTCTCCGGACCTCACAAGTAGCGATATATATACTTATAATTTTATTTTTTTGTATTATCAATATGAAAATACGCGTGATTTGCACCCTTGCTAGATATAAATCATGCGTTTGGTTCTACTCCCAAATATAACAAAAATACAATTCCAAAGTTCTGAAAGGGAGGAGTCATTGAGTCACATCTCATAATCCACATAACAATTTCATTTAAAAACAAACTTTGTTGTCATCCTCAAAATTCATCCCAGAGAAATCAAAACGAGGATGTGTATGTTGCCTCCATCATCAAATCCTGCATAAAGAACAAGCAATGCAGTAAAAATAAAGTTAAATTTCGAATACCCAATCCATTGTTAAACAAAGGCATGAAACTATGTGTATAATATTCCGAAGCACCAAAATGAAAAAATGAAACTATGTATATACATCAATCAATCAATATCCTATACAAATGTGTTTGAATTCAGAAAGCCTCCAAATCTCTAATCCTTATTTTCTAGACTCTTGGTTTTTTTTATTTGTAACAAATCTTATATGCGCTATACTAATTTTGACATTAACAAAAACGATTTTAACATTATCAATATTCACTAACAAAATACCAATATAATAATGATGAAGTTAACTGATTTTTGGAGTAATCAGGAATCGAATATTGTCTATTTACACTTGATTTTACAAATATAACTAACATTGTACCCGTTCGATACACGAGAATGAAAAAAACACAATTGTAAATTTTTTTGTCCCGTGCATTAAATAGGATACAACGCTAGTGTATGTTATTGTATAGGAAATAATAAGAAAAAAGTCTTAAAGGATAAAATACTTGCTTGATGGAGCAATGGAAGCTAGACAATGACTGGTTGTGTTTCCATGCACAAAGCAAGGAAAAGTCAGAAGTTGGACGATAATTGGAATAAGGATAATGATTTTGGCGCTCCACTTTTAACGTGAAATTACTAGTAACTTCATGTACAAAGTGGAGCGTCTGCGTACAAAGTTAAAGCGCGAAAATCAATTTCTTTTGAACAAGGGGTCTTTATGTAATGATGAAATTTTTATGTAATTGTTCAAACTTTGCCCCCAAAAGTTAACTCTTGCAAAGTAACCCTGGTATCCAAAAAGCAATGAAAAGTCTATAACTCTTGCAAGTTTTATTACTTGTTTGCTGATGTGGCATTATCGAATTACCGAATCCTTTCTTTTCTAACCTCATAGACCTAAAGCCTTTTCTGAAAAAGCAAAACGGAATCAATCTTTTTTAAAATCCAGGTTCTCTGGCCCGTGTTCTTTTTTCTAAAATACTTGAATTATTCTTCCAATATTCAAAAGGTGACCAGGCACACTTAAACTCTATACCTGGTGGAGACTCTAAATTTTTTTCTAAACCCATTTTGTGGCCCGAACCACCGCTGGACTTGATTCTCCTTTACCTGGAATATTTAGGCAGCTTGATAAAATCTCGGTCCCTTTTTAAAATAAAACTCACTTCATTTTCTAAAATTCAAATATTTTTCAAAAATATTTGAACTCCTTTTATAGAATACAAAACTCTTCATTTTTCCTTTCTTTTCAAGAACCACGTCGCAATCCATAGGAATCGAATTACTTATCCAGGCCTTAATCCCTCTCGCTCCTTCCCCCCAAGGTGAACGAGACACGTTTCGGTCAAAGGTAAAATTTCGGGCGCAACAAATGGAGAATGGAAACCGTGAAAAAAAATGGAGAATGGTTCAAAGGTATATTAGGACAAGATGACATATTATGGTTTTAACACTAGAAAAAGAGTCATTTGTGTATGGGGTTAACGAAATCTAACGGTAGTTAGTAATTTGACCAAGTTGAAACAATATGAAAATTACAGAGTGAAAATCGACCCAATTGAAACTGCAGGGACCAAGTTGACACAAACATTAAACTATAACGACTATTGAGGGTTTTTTTATTGAAACCTACTTTTTGTATGAGTAATTTTTGGAAGAAGAAAAATTTTTGGTTCTGGTTATCATGAAATTGACGTGTGTGGATCAAAAATAAAATACTATTGTAATTCCGTTTTTGTTTGACGGACAAGTCGTGAATAAGTTATTTGGAGAGCTGAACGATTTTAACCGTCCGTTTCGGCATTAGACAATCCGAATTTTAATAAAACTAAAACCTCGGAACGTCCAAAATATTTTTGGACGGTCGTAATCGACTCCGTTAACACTTTTTTACGGAAAGGTCTGTGAAAAAAGTCTTTCTCAAAGTACTTACCCACCTGAACCACATTTATTGCAAATTTGTCTCTGCTATTAAACAATGCAATCAATGCACTTGATGGTTACTCCAACATAGGAGTATTTTCTTCCGTTGACTAAAACTTTTTAGACAATTGACAGACAAAAATAAAGTTATGTACAAAAAAGTTGTTGAATAGTACTAAATTCCATTAAAACACAGGGATAGTGTTATGCAGGTGGTGAACGACTGTGTTGTGCACCATTCCAATCATCCATTTGTCAATTCAACGATTCAAATCTCATTTCGGTAATGAACGGTTAGGATACTACACGGTGGACATGTAATTTGGACCGTTGAATTACCTAACGGACAATTCGAATGGTGCATTTACACTACCCGCACAAAACCATCTCCGGTTCGACAGTATTTCAACATCAGGGTGTGGAATCTCTCACGGCTAGTGCCGCTAAGTTAGCTCAAATGAAAATACGAGTATCGTTCACATATGAACAAAGTTATTTAAGTTTGAGCTCCTTTTTTTTTCTTTTTTTAACATGTGCTCATGTTCATGTTCATTTGTTAAGAAAATCATTTGAGATTGGTTTTTATCAAAATTAAATCAAGCTCAAACAAGTTACTATTCAACTCATTTATAACTGATTACAGTATGTTTTCGAATTTCAAACTACATGAATCGTCTCGATTAAAGCTAGCTAGAGTATATTTTCGAATTTTAAACTGCATGAATCGTCTCGATTAAAGCTAGCTAGAGTATGTTTTGTTCCCCATTCGTGATGTGATAGGGTTCATCCAACCCGATTCAAAGAGAGTTTGTTTTGTTCCCCATTCGTGATGTGATAGGGTTCATCCAACCCATTTCAAAGAGCTTTTTAAGGCAGTTACTGTTTCTTCTTTCTATCCCTTCATGCTTTGCCTAATGAATAATGGGGATCGGGAATGCTATATGCTGCCGCTTTCCTATAGTTCCTTCTTGAGGATCTATTCGGATTTTGGATCGTCCATCTCGATAATCAATAATTTACGTTTTTTTTTTTTAACTTTGACTGGTAAGAGTTAAGTACTTTTGACCTGTAAGAATGCTTCGATGAATCTCAACTATTGATTATCGAGAGAGGCGATCCGGATCTGCCCTACATGGTGCACTATAAGGAGTACCCTACAATATCCCCAGACCGGTAAAACACATTCAAGAATACTTCTGTATTATTTACAGAATTATGCATCTTTTTTTTTTTTTATCTGGCAAAAGAATTATGCATCATTAATTATATTAATTCTCATTGAAAGGGAAGAAAGGCAGTTTGATTCCTTATAGTTGAAAATTGTAACTTGGTCTCCTGCGTGCTTAATATTTTTCTATGTTTAAATTTTGGTCAATTTTGTTTAACTACTCCATAATAATCAAATCTCCATTTAATAAGAGGTTTTATCTTGACTTTGGAATATTCTTAACTTTAGCTTGACTGGTAGTACTCCTAATAAATACTCCCTCCGTCCCAATTTACTTGTCATAGTTCTATTCCAACCGAAAAAAAGAATTAGTTATATCTTTAAATTGGTAATGAATTTTATATCCAATATGGATCTTATTTGATAGATCTCAATTTATTCTATAATACAATGTTTTCAAAATCGCCTAAAATATTATAAATTACAAGATATAATCAATTGAAAAGTGGCACGAACTCCAAAAAGTGACAAGTAAATTGGGACGGAGGGAGGAGCTGCAAAACGCGTAGACCTTTATTAGGATTAACACATTTATTAATAGGGATAATGATGTCATTAGCAGTCAATAACTTGTTGCCATACACAAAGCTAGGGTATATATATAGGTAAATCATTTTATAACTAGTTACTACTAATATATAAAAGTCAAAAACAACCCTTTCTAACTGTTTGCTTTTTTTATTCTTCTCGTCCAAACGAATCAATAACCCGCAAAAATTTGACGTAAAATTAACAAATGCAAAAAAAATTCAACTTTTATAACCCAGTCCCATCGCGCAACTACCATTTATCGATCTCGTTATAGCTCTCTATACACGACCAAATTGGTTAAAATAGATGGCTTGAATTTCGTACTATTATTAATCACTGTTTATTTTTTATGAAACAAAAAAATATGGCTTGGTCGTGTATCTATTGATGCCGATCAAAAGAAAACGAATCAATCAATTTTTTTTTGGTACTGCAAGGTGTTTCAGGGCCAGCAGCTTACATGCACCTCGAATAAATCTCTACAGTTCCTCCCACAACTGTTTTAAACGCTTACTTGTGGGTGTGAGGTGGCCCCAAGATACTTCATCCGTCCTAATTTAATTGTCATTTTTTGGAATTTGTGCTATTTTTTAATTGATTATATTTTATAATTTAGGTGGTTTTAAAAATATTGTCTTATAGAACAAATTGAGATCTATCAAACAAAATCCTAATTTAAACTTAACTTAAATTTGAGAATTTTGTCCTTATTTGAATTTTTTTCGCATTTGTTAGTTTTATGTCAAATTTTTGCAAGTTATTGATTCGTCTCGACAAAAAGAATTGGAAAAGTAATTTTTTTTGCTAAAAAAAAATTTTATTTTTCTGATTCTTATCGTCGAGATGAATCAATAACCCGCAAAAATTTGACAAAAATTAACAAATGCGAAAAAAATTTAAATAAGGACAACTTTCAAATTTAAATTAAATTTAAATTAGGTTCAAGAGAACACAGCCATTATGCCTTGTTCCTTTTGCTTTTCAAAAAGCATTTTTCAAAAAATACCCCCTAGATTCTCCATATTTTCAACATTTCTCTCTCTATCTTTCTCCACTTATTACCCCTACAATTTTTCAAAAAAATTTTCAAATCCTAATCCAAACAAAGCATAAGTGTTTGTAATTATTGAATGATTGCCAAATAAATTATCCAAGCACTGCTAATCTGCTATTGGTTAAAGGAATGAAAGAAAATAGAACCGGTTGCACGTAATCTCTGGCTCTGCCTCAGTAAATTAAACGCATGGGAAAGGGATTTTTAATCCGGTGAAGGTGGCAGCTGTTAGGCCATGGGTTCCGTGATTGCCTACATCCCGAACCCCACAGTGGGCCCCACAATCGCACTCCTCACCCTACACGTAGTCCATTATCACTCCCATACCAACATACACTCCCACAGAAAGAGAGAGAGGGAGAGAGAGAAACCGAAAGAAAGAATGTAGAGAGAGAGAGAGAGAAATAGCGGAAAGGAAAAAAGATGAAACAGGGGAAAGGCACTACACACTCTGTGTGCCTAAATGATGGTGGTGACCCAATTGGATTGTTATTCTTCTTCTATTGGTAATTAAGGAGAGAGAGAGAGAGAGATCTATCTAGTTTGAAAAAAAAATCAAGAATTGGATGATGGCGAAAACGGGGGTCTTCGACGGGGGGCCGGCGGCGAGGGCGGCGGAGTTGAAGAGGGAGTTGCAGAGGCTGGTTATGACCATTGTCGATCGCGAGGACGAGGGAGACGACGACGTTTCGAGTGTGGGAACGATCGATCGAGCGATGGAGACGATGTGCGTTTTGAAGGAATTAAAGAAGTGTAAGGGAGGAGGAGGAGGGGGGTGTTTGAAAGCGACGTTCGCGTGTCCGGAAGAGTTCCGGTGCCCTATTTCGAAAGAGCTCATGAGGGATCCGGTTATTGTCTCCACCGGTCAGGTTAGGGCTCATCTAATCTGGATTTTACATCATCGAATTTATTCTTCTTCTTTTTTCTTGTTTCTTCAAAGAGATATTTTCAATTTCGCAACATCATTGTCACGAGTTCAGTTCCTCGGTACAAAGGATTTGAGGGGCATGGGAAGAGGTTTAACGTTACATGATCCACTAGTAGGATCCACCACTCACGCTCAATCCTCGCTCTACGCTCCCGTTCTCAATTCTCGCTCCCGTAAATTTTAGTAGTTTGATATTTTTTGAAAGACGTTTTCACGCAAACGCTCACTCTCACGATGACTTTAGGGCTGAACTTTGAATAGTTTGTTAAGAATATTTCTAGTTGAATATCCACTTGAACTCTATTGGAGAGTGTTAAAATAAAATTTCCCAAGTAGGGTAGTGATAATGCCAAAACTGTTTTTGTTGGTTCCAAAACTCCGGTTCATAAAATTCTTGTACACTGCACATAGTACAAGTCTTTTGTACACTAGAATTTTGGTACCAATAAAAATAGTTTTAGTATTATCATTTCCCATTGCAGCCTCATATAGGAATAGAAATATAGCTTGAATTGAAGCTTGATCCACTTCAAGAATAGAAATATGAAGAAAATAAAGAGATAAGAGTTTTAGTTAGAGATGGAAGATATGTCTTGTATTGGGCCTGCGATTTGTCACCTAACAGATTTGAAATCACTCATACTAAATAGTCATTCCAAGTTCATAACCTGAAATAGTTTAAAAAAAAAAACACTTCACATGAAGCTGTCATACACGGCGTTGAAATTCCTAACTATCAAATCTAAACTAGGCTAAAGGACACGTCCATTCAAATGAGCCTTTTGAATGGATGCAGATTTTGGCACTCATTTTGTTTTGTGTCGCACTCAGGGTGGTTATAGAATTGGGTGATACAGCGTTTAGGTATGATGTACCTGATCAATTAGTGCTTATCTGTTTTTTCACATAAACTAGTTGTCAGCCTCTAGTGAAAATGACTTGGTCTTAAACTGTAGGGGTTTCTGTTCTTTATGTTATCCATTTGATACTGGTATATCCTCAAAATGCTTTAGTAGCCTGGATTTTCATCTGTTTCTACATATCTTGATAATTTTTCGTTTATTTGTTTTTCGTTGAATTTACAGACATATGATAGACCATTTATCCAGAGATGGTTAAAAGAGGGCCACCGGACGTGCCCTCAAACACAGCAAGTCCTCTCACATACCCTCCTAGTTCCGAATCTTTTGGTCCGGGAAATGATATCACAATGGTGCAAAACTCGTGGGATTCAATTACCAGACCCAGTTCAGTATTCCAATGAGGATGGGTTAACAGAAGCAGACCGGGAATATTTCCTCTCTCTGCTCAACAAGATGTCTTCAACACTGTCTGATCAGAAGGAAGCCGCAAAGGAATTGCGGTGTTTGACCAAGAGGATACCTTCTTTCAGACAACTCTTTGGTGAGTCGCTATACGCAATACCTCAGCTTCTCACCCCACTCTCGCATCCCCAAACTCAGAGTGATAATTGTGATACTCACCCGGATCTTCAAGAAGACGTTATCACTACACTTTTGAACCTATCGATCCACGACAACAACAAGAAGTTTGTTGCGGAGACCCCCATGGTCATTCCCCTTTTGATGGATGCATTGAGATCCGGAACAATAGAAACGAGGAGCAATTCAGCTGCAGCCCTATTTACACTATCAGCATTGGACTCCAATAAGGCGTTGATTGGAAAGTCCGGTGCCCTAAAACCCTTAATAGAACTTTTGGAAGAAGGGCATCCCCCGGCTATGAAAGATGTTGCCTCGGCTATTTTCAACCTGTGTATTATCCATGAGAATAGAGCCAGAGCTGTGAGGGATGGGGCTGTGAGAGTGATTTTAGAGAAGATTTTGAATGGTGTCCACATTGACGAATTACTGGCCATCCTTGCGATTCTTTCTAGCAATCCAAAGGCAGTTGAGGAAATGGGAGAGTTTGGAGGGGTTCCTTGTTTGCTTGGCATTATACGGGATAGCACTTGTGCTCGGAACAAGGAGAACGGCATTGCGATTCTCCATACTATTTGCTTCAGTGATCGAAACATGTGGAAGGCGATGAGAGAGGAAGAGAATAAATATCAAACAATCTCTCAGCTTGCTAAAAATGGGACGTCAAGGGCGAAGAGAAAGGCTAGCGGTATTCTTGAGAGACTGAATAGGGCTGTAAATCTCACCCATACCGCGTGACAAGGTCCTTCACCTGTAAATTCTGCAGATTCAGTACTTCAACCGCTATGCGACTCAAACATCTCAGGATCACTCTCAACCTCCATGTAAATTCCATTTGTCTCCCCCCCCCGGAGTCTCGAGCTCAGGTTAACGAGTTTTTACTGTGAATAATTACAGTTTTAGCTTTTGTATGGTTTTGTTTTTAACATTTGAGCAATAAGTCATTGCACTGGGTCCACTTGATGGATTGCCTGAACAATACATGAAAGCAACAACAGCAGTTTGTTGCTCATTCACCTGTCTGTAAGTAATAATTTTGTTTTCTGCGGTGCCTTTTCTTTTTCTATTTGTCCAATAAATCTTGCACATGGGTTCCTAGTAGATTGCTTGGACTTCACCCATTGTTTTTGGTAAATCTTGCACTTTACTTGGCATTGACCCCATTTCCTGTCTCTTAGTTACCCTCAATTGGGCGCAACAATCGAGATTTGAACACATCGTTATCATACGTGAAGATCTCTGATATAGGAGTCGTCGCCAAAACCTGAACCCACAAAAGGGATATATATGGATTCCTAAAAAGAGAGTCGCAGTGGACTCCGAACTGCTTTATCTCATATTTCTCCATTGATCTTACATTTACAATTTTATATTCTACACAATTGTTCTAAGTCCGAAGAAAGAAGTAGGGTTATGCATTAGATAACTGTTAGTCGATAAGTAAGAACGCACATGATCCTTATAAAATGAACCCAAAGTGAATATGGGTAAGGAGTCTAGGTACACAAGACTTCCGTTTTAACTTGGGTTTGGTTTTCCGGTTTGATAAAGCAATAAACAACAATTCTCTCGTACCCAGTACTAGCAAAGTGGAAAATGGTGTACGAATCTTAACGAGGCTTTTATGACTTGAGAGAATAAAAGGCCAAAGACCTTGTCTTTGTTAGTACTACTATTTCTTCGAACGAATTATCGAGAGGAATTGGATCTCTCCGGTACTTAATTTGGATTGGACGGGACATTCTAAATGTGTATAGTCTTGGTTTTTTTTTTAGAAGAAAAAGATCGCTGTCATTGATATATAAAAGAAGATCCGACGATTGAATTACAGAGATACAATACACTGAAAAACACAGAGAAGCATGCACCCGACTCAACCTAATAACGCCGTAAACAATCCCGGAAAGACAACTAAAAGTACACTGAGCAACGATAGAAGCGATCGTTTACACGGCGGTGAATGTTCGTAAACCGTTACTGGCAATTATCATTTCTGGTCATTACTATTCCACAACAAACGATCTAGGACATATCCACCGAAATGGCCAATTGGAGTGATCACACCCAACCTTCGTTGCCACGAGCACGAACGCAATTAATGATTCAGATTTGGGCTCTTCGTCCGGTACATGACTGGAACCGGAGAGAGCCCGAATCCATATGGATAACTGAATGTATGGTTGAGAATAGGGTTCGTACATGGCAACGGTGAACAAGGGTGCCCACATTGAATGGCACTGTGAAATCTGGTGTTGTGGTCCATCCAAATGGTCACCCACTCTTTTTTGTTTTAAGTCTTGGCTGGACCAGCTACTATCAGAGTTGTCATGGGCCAGGCCACAAGGGCCCTCGGGCCTCTTGTTGATGTACTTTCGAGTTGAGCCCCTTTTTTTTTTTTAACTTTTTCTGGTATTCCCCATTTCAACTTTGGAACTTTCTGAGATCTTTCTTTTTAGCTTTGAAAAAAATCCAACAGGCGGAGGTAGGTTGAGAAATTGCGAGTAGCAGCCATAGCAGAGTATTGTACACTCTCCGAAACTCTCTCCCTGTTTTTCTTTTCTTACTGTACTAATTTCATTTTTTATCCTTGTGATGAATAGAATTTCTTTGCGGTCAGTTTTGACTTGAAACAAGAACATGCATTTAGTTCAATTTGTGTTTTTTTACAGGAATCATACATTTAGAGGAACAAGTCACAGGAAAAACATGTATAGTTCGTAACATATCCATTTGCTTAACTCAACCAGTATGTCAAATGACTCGAACCGTTCAAGTTGTTTAAAATTCGTTCAAGATTTGTTATGACTAATAATAACAACTGCAACTCACATATATGTTCTGAGCTCGTTAAGTATTTAAGTCAATCTTGAACAACTACTTGGCTAGATCTGTTCGAGAATCCAAACTACTCAAGCTCAGTTCGTGTTCGGTTCAATAGAAATCCATTCAATATCTGTTCAATTCACAAACAAACTAATGTCAAAAGCATTTTCAAGAACTCGTTACGTCTGCAACCCAAACTTAAAAATTCACTTCTCAACTCGCTCATCTTACTTATCGGTCCTAAACCACTGCAAACTTACATTAGCAGCACATTTCACGTCCAATACAAATTAAATTCCACTTGAACAACACTCTGCCAAAAGCAACTTTAATTCCAAAAGTTTTAACAGAAAATAAACATGCAGACATTAATATCTGAAATTACTGTCGTAGCAAGTAGGCGACACGAAAAAGGCCAATTTGCTCAGAAGTTATGTATATATCATGACAATGTATAAACTCTCTACAATGCCAGAATCATCTCTCTAAGTAAGGATAAGTAAGCTGTACAAAATTCCAAAGGCTGTAGAAATTGCCTTGTATAATTCAATGCGACCAGTGGGACCTCACATACGGGCTTATATATGAAGATTACTTATAGCACCAGTGACTGCTAAAGCACCAAAATGAGAATTTTCGTCAGTTAAACTAATACATGGTACGTAACTCTGATTTCTTGATGAGACACTGGGCTAAATGATCAAAACCGTCCCAAGTTCTCAAAAAAATCAATCCGTCGTGTATGCCCAACCATGCTTGTCCAGAAAGGCTTGGACTGCTGCTTTTATAGCCAAATTCGGTATCAGCTCGGATTCATAAAGAGGTTTCCGAGTGATTGGATCAAAGTTTTTCCCCTGACATGTTGATAAGTACGATATCAATACATGACAAAGACTAAAACTCAACCATACAAATCGAAATCAAATCACATCAAAATTACCCTCCGGAGATGGTCAAGGATAACTGCCCTCTCATATGTAATGCCACTAGGAGTAATGACAGGATCACGGAATATATCAAATGTAATACTACAACGCAGGTAATCTGGCACCTGAAACACACAGCCACGCCAGAATATCAGTATAATTACAGCTCTTAAATATTTAACCATTTGGGGAACATACAAGTGTTCCCATAGCATACCTCTGTTGTCATATCATCTTCTGCCGCTTTTGTAAAGACTTTCCTTAGAAGCTCTAACTGTGCTGAATGTGCAATAGTGGCTTCATCTGAAAACCCTTCCGTCGGACAAGTATCAAGAAAAAGTTTCTCTTCAAGAGCAAACTCACAAGCTTCTCTGAGGCATTGACACAGACGGATGAGCAAATCTATAAAAAAAATTAGGCAATTTTATAAGCCCACAAGTCCACCTATTAATTTTGTAAGGTCCCAAGTCCATTTTAGGGTACCCTAGGGTTTAGGCACTTTCATAAGATGTTAGGGTGCACTTTCCTATTATAGGATAGGGCACCCTAGGGCAGGGTAGATTATCCTAGCGTAGGGTACCCTAGAGTTTAGACACTTTCATAGAGTTTTAGGGTGCACTTTCCTATTTTAGGTGGACTCGTGGGCTTATGAAATGTCTATAGTGGACCTATCACTAAATCTCCCCAAAATCTAACAGCATAATGGACATTCACACGAGTGTCTGCACTGAAATCTTCTAAAGTGGTCGTAATAACTTGAAAGGCCTTAATGCAATTGAAGAACACATACTTCAAGGTTTGCAAGTTCCACATGCGCTTGGTAGATTCAAGCTCCCATTCCCGGTATTTGGCTTTTGCAAACTCCTGCCAGATAAACTCTATGCTATCACTGTTCTGGTTTGCAGCTCTCCCAAGGTCCAAAGCCTACAGAACCAATTTGGAAGGCAATTCAGTAAAAAATATACATTTCTGTGTGAAATATGGGGGATGACCCGCTTATGGCAGCTTATTACAAGCTAAAAGGTAACAATCTATAAGCGAAACCTAAAAGCACCCTCTTCCCAACTTCTCTAAATATTTTCAACTTATTAACGTAGTTTTTGAGTCAAGAGCTGACCAGAATCTGCAGCAAAAACAATCCGCCACAAACTTCTCAAGTAAAAAAGTCATACTCACACCCGCACGCTGCAGCATAAAGGGTCAAAATACCATGCTCACGTTAATTAGTAACCTGATACAGCAATTTAACTAGGAATAGCTCTCTAGAGCTTTGTACGAACCAAAACAACTTTCCCTGAACTAAAATAATATGTCAGATTCCCCTTTTGCCTATATTTTTCATCCATTCCAAAAAACAACACTTAAAATCACCCAAGCTACAACTCACAAGTCGCAACCCACAAGTGCATGTTAGTTAACTTTTGAAATGGAAGTCTTTTGAAACCTTGTCACAAGCTAAAAGGTAACAATCTATAAGCGAAACCTAAAAGCACCCTCTTCCCAACTTCTGTAAATATTTTCAACTTATTAATGTAGTTTTTGAGTCAAGAGCTGACCAGAATCTGCAGCAAAAACAATCCGCCACAAACTTCTCAAGTAAAAAAGTCATACTCACACCCACAAGCTGCAGCATAAAGGGTCAAAATACCATGCTCACGTTAATTAGTAACCTGATACAGCAATTAAACTAGGAATAGCTCTCTAGAGCTTTGTACGAACCAAAACAACTTTCCCTGAACTAAAATAAT
>BPLS01000659.1:253490-306103 GCA_019656275.1 Rhododendron kiyosumense
CTGTCAGATTCCCCTTTTGCCTATATTTTTATCCATTCCAAAAAACAACACCTAAAATCACCCAAGCTACAACTCACAAGTCGCAACCCACAAGTGCATGTTAGTTTGACTTTTGAAATGGAAGTCTTTTGAAACCAAACAAGGTAACAAATCGTATGGACTTCACATAGATTGAGCATGAAAAGCTTTCATAAAGAAGAGCAACTCAGATCAAACCTAATTCATGAACTGTCTCATTAATTTTCATCGACAAGTCACCACGACACCACCATTATTTGACACATACACAAAACAATATTATTTCTGGCGTGAAACTCATGTCAGTTCAAACTTCAAATAAACCTAAATGAAGAGCTCAAAAAAAATTATCACGAGAAAGTTCATACTCTTTCCAATTCCTTGATTCCTTCAGTATTTTCACCTCTCTGTAGGAATGCAAGCCCTAGCATGTAGTGGCCCTGTCATTTGAAGAACATTTGACTTTGTCATAATCCCAAAAGAAAAAGGTTTATACACATCAGATGAAAAAAATTCAACTGTTATATCCCTCTAGAGAATAAACAAACAGACGAGTCTTATTATCTCTTATCCTTTTAGAACCGGATTCTCTTTGGACACTTGGGGCCTGGGGAAAATATGTTTATTTCTATGGTACACCGAGCAGCGGGGATTCCAGTTGAGTAGAAGGCCCACTAGGTGTGTCCCTTATTCGGTAAAGACGAACAATTGGAGCTATGCATGAAACACAATACTAGTTTGAAGAATATAACTTTCGATACAATTAAAACATAACCACAATGTAGATTGTAATTATTGACCCCTTGTCCTTTAGACTTATTATTTTAGGATGTAGTTTTAGATGATGTACACCATCAATGTATCGATTGATGGGCATTTTCTACTTAAATGAGGCATAGTTTATGTCATTAGTTTTGCTGGAATGCAATCACCATCTGTACGATGTACTAGAATTTGAGTTATAGAATATATGGCAATTTGTACGATGTATGGCAATTTTGTAATAATTTGTGTTATATTTGATTTCCAAATGATTCAAATGAAGTATTTGCATAAAGAGTCTAACAAGTAACAACTTATACACCATATAGCTATCTAATTTTCACTTGGTGTATCGTGTCCAACATTCTTTGAAAATTTTCGTGTTAGCTTGTCTGTGTCTGTCCCTGTCCCTGTAAATGCCGTGTATTTGTGTCCATGCTAATTGGTGAGTTTGTGTTTGTCTTATGGTATACATTTTCCCATTCGACCTTTTTGGTGGTTTTTTAGCGATATTTTACCTCTCTACCGTGTGGGAACATTTTATATTTTCAATTACCATCAAAAGTTCCATCAAAATTTTGGGTATATTAAGAAGTCAACTTTAACACTGCAAAACTTTGGCATTGGTCCGTCTCTTGCTGTGCGGTAAGACACTCTGTAACACCAAATATTTAAGAGCCTTTCATGCTCCTACGGTCCTACCCAATTAATCCCTAATAAAAATGGGCAGCATACTAACAAAAGAGGATCTTCCTGATGCTCAAAAAGTGAAATCCTAAAACTCCTGTCGACAGTGGCTAAGTATTGAAGGAGGAGGAGTTGAACATTAGTCATTTAACTTTCTCTTACTACACAGGTACCAGATTTGGCTGTGTTTCTAAGCCTTGTTGGCCGGTCACATGCTGTGATCCCAATTAAGGCTGGGAATCATCAACAATGATCAGAAAAACGGAAAACAAGAACAAGAGTTCTAATGACAATAAATTTCTGACAGTGCGTTATGATACTTAGAACTGGAATTCAGTAGGCCCAACCTTGACGGAATTGTGATCAAGCTGAATGGCTCTTCTAGAATCCTCCTCAACTCTGGCCCAATCACTGCCGAATGCAAACCCCCATATCCCAAATCAGAACATGAGCAAAATCAAACAGGAAGACAACTAAAGGTTGACACTCAAACTATAAAGTATAAACACAGAAGATAGAACCATTGTTGTCAATCCCGTACCGTACCGGCAGTAAACACATAGTTTGGAGAACCGTGCTGGCCAAAATACCGGCAATACATGCCTGTACCGATCAATATCGACTTACGGAGCATACCAGAAAGTACCTGGCATGTTCCGGAATCTTGGCCGGTAGAAAAATACTAGAGTTAGATAAAAAATTAAAAAAAAAAAAGTCTTGTATTTTAGTAAGATAATTAAACAAAATTTGGAATCCATAATATGTTAATCATGTTAATTTGATATCAAAGTGATAGAATTTATTTTATTTTTCTACTTCAAGTTTTTTAGTTCTACATAAATATATTCAAACCATAAAAAATAAAAATTGATTGCGGTAAATCTGAAACGGTACTAGTACATACATACCGTCCCAGTAGAGAAAGATGTTAAAGAACAGTACGTTGTTGGCTACGAGATCGACAACTTTGCATAAAGCAATAAGCAAAAAAATGGCAAGAAGGGTATGTTATAGTTAATACTTGCGCTTGTGATGGCATATAGCGCGATTTGTCCAATACACGGGAACATTAGGGCACAAGGTGATTGCCTAAAATTGCAACAAAACCCAGTTCAACACGAATGCAAAATCTATGTAAACGCGATTATCGCAATTAGAAATTGTATATAAAACAGTAGATAGATGCAGACCTCAGTATAAGCATCAATGGCGGCACCGAATCGTTCTTTCTTGAAGCAACTATTTCCATCTTTCTTAAGTCGTTCTGCCTGTATGGCGGCCGTAGATACTCTTGAAGCCATTCGCGCGCTCTCTCTCTCTCTCTCTCTCTGAACTTTGAGATCTAAACGATTCGCTACGACTCCAGTGTGATATTTCTCTCGCAAAAAAGACGCACCTATATATATGTTTGGATCTATGAATGTATAGACGAGTTTTTTTGGCGCGTGGAGACGTTGAAGACCAGACCTGGGTCCTGAGGTTCAATTCAAACCAAATTGCAATTTCCCAAAACCCCAACAGGGAAAGAGCCGCGGAATTGCGAAGGAAAACAAATTCCGCGAAAGTTTCTCCCGGGATTTCCAGGAAACTTCACTTCACGGTATTTGTGCCAAAAACTTCAGGACTTCTTTAAAAACGCATTAGAAGAATTTTGGTAATTCTAAACACGACTCGTTAACACGTCGCGTACACTGCACGGGAAGAGAGGTTTTGGGATGATTGCTTTTTGACTCGAACACGATAATGACACAACCCGCCAATACTTTAAAATTAAACGTGACAGATACGGTTAGATTGGAGTAACTCAATAAGGAAATGGATGACCGTTGTGTGGGATCCAGATCCTTCGCGAGGATGTTTCTGTGATGAACTTGTGAGGATTTTGTTAAAGGATTAACAACACATCAATGGAGTGATCTAATGGCCCAGAACACACTTTTCTTTCCTTTTTTTTAATGGATAAAAGCGTAACGGAGAGAAAACTTCAGCAAATGGCACAAACGGTCCTTCTTCCTCGTTTCTTCTCTGTTACCCCAAACTTGACTTTGTCCAAAAAAAAACCAAAGAAACCCTTCTCAAACAAACACGGGTCGTCATCTTCCTCGTTCCCATCCCGTTTCACTGAGAAAAAAATTGTTTTTCACTACAAACAAAACACAATACCCAGTTTTGGCTACAAAATTCATTAGAAATTGAGGGTGAATTCATCAGAAAGAATCAAAGAAGCCTCGTCGTCCCATTCCCCCTCCAAATTTTGTGCTTCACTTAATCCACTTTTGTTTTGGTACGGTGATTTGAAAATTTTGTTTCAAAGATGGCAAAAAGGAACATGAAAAGAAAAACAACAAAAGCTCTCATTGAAATTTGGAAGAAATTGGGGGGAAAAATGGAGGGTTTTGACTGCTTGAAATTCAGAACCTTGGACGAATAAGGAAGGAAGATAAATTGGGCGTGGGCCGAGTAGAAAAAGAAAAGGAAAATGACGGCTCATGACGTATTTTGATAATTAATATCCGCCAAAGACATGCTAAAAACATTTGTTAATGAATAAAATGTCATTGACGGATATTAATTATCATTTATCAAAACAGATCCTTAGCCTTCGCCCAAAAAAAAGCTAAGAAAAAGAAGCGGTTTTGGGTTTCCCTTTGTTGCGTAACAGAACAGAGGAGAAGATACCGATTGTTGCGTGATAACAGAAGATACCGATTGAGGGTAACGGAGAATGACGGAGGGTTTTCTCTCTGTTAGACAATTATATTGCCTAAAACGACGTCGTTTTCTTAAAGTAAAAAGATGGTCTGTTTTGGGCCATGGATCTCCTCATTGATGACTTGTCAGCTCTAAAATAAAACCCTCACAAAATCATCACAGGAAAATCTTTATAGAGGATCCGAATCCGTTGGTGTGGACTTGATAACCTGAAATACAATGCCGTGCCGGCGAGGCCAACCCATAATCTGTAATTGTATTTCCTTAAAAGATTAGTTTTGATTTTTTGAATTTTCTAATCAGTAAAGAATGTGAAAAATTTCCCCAAAGATTAGTTTTGATTTTTTAGAATTTCCTAGTGAGTAAAGAATTTAATTTTTCAAAATCATGCTTGATCAACTTATATAGGGAAATATCAATGTAATTATGGAAAGTCAATACACATATTTCATACAACTTATTATTATTATTATTATTTTTTTTTTTGATAAGTGCAACTTATGATAGGTTGTTTTCTAATATATCGAAGCCGATTGAATATTGAATTTCTCACTGTGTTTCTACTTTCTATGCTAAAGAAGTTAAAATTAATTAAATTCGTTTAGGCTAGTGTCGTAATTACTTCGAGAGCAAATCTTCTTAGTGATGAACAACGCCATAAAACAATATGCTGAAAGAAGGAAGGAAAGAGAATTGGGGAATCGTACTGTTTAGTGATGTGCGCAGCACCGTGATGCACACCTCCGAGCCGTCAGATCGTGTATCCAATGATTTGAATCTCATCTCGGCAAACGATCTAACAATTCAAAAATACGCAGCATAATGCTGTGTACCTTACTATACAGCACCAACCCGAAATCCAAGGAAAAAGGACCAGAGGACATGTCACATGACTACATCAAAAAAGGGAAAACAAAGAGTTCCTTCAAGTACTGCAAATAGCTCAATCCCAAGCAACAGTTTAAATAGGAGTATTGTCCAAACATGGAAAACTATAACATCCTCTCAAGGAATACAGCAAAATTTCCGCTAGTTTTTTTTTTTTTTTGGGGTACTTGAACCATCTTATAAAGCAAACCAACCAAGAACAAGTTGAGTACTATAATCCTGAAAGAGGAAAGAAAAAAAGAAGAAAAAAAAAAGGTAGCTCTGTATGTAATCGCAGATGTTACAATAGTCTACAAATGGGCATCGGTGATTTAGTTTGTCGATAGAGTAGATCCTTGACCCTCATCATCTTTAGAGCTGTTGAAGAACAATAATTCTTTCCGAATTCGATCAGCAAGTTGGGAAGTTTCGTGGTCTAACTTCAAAGGACGCCTCGGCAAGCTCTGTAGAAATTTCAGCCCTTTAGATCTCCCCGGACATGGTTGTTTGTTTTCCATGAGA
Source organism: Rhododendron kiyosumense (assembly GCA_019656275.1). Taxonomy (NCBI): domain Eukaryota; kingdom Viridiplantae; phylum Streptophyta; class Magnoliopsida; order Ericales; family Ericaceae; genus Rhododendron; species Rhododendron kiyosumense. Next base: position 259,059 of record BPLS01000659.1, read on the forward strand.
TGGAGAAAATGAAAGCAAATAGTGCTTACCTCAGAAGCCCACAAACAATCCCGTGCTTTGCGAGGAATTATATGGAGGTGAGTCTGAAGTCACCGTGTAATTTAAAAGACAAGGAAACAAAAATAGCCAACGCTAATCAGCTCCCCAAAACAACCATAATAACAGCAGGCAAACAACTAATCAAGTTTATAGGTATAATGCGAAAACCCAAAACAAATCACTTTCCGATGAATACTAGACAATCCAAGTCATAGCAGTCGAGAACTATACATCGATAGGAAAAGGAAAATATTAACAGGGATTGGATTTTGAGGATAAAATACAATCCTGGGTCATAAATTGTGATCCACTGATACCAAAGAAGAGAATATTATCAATTTAATTCTCCATCTTAACGAGAGAAAAAAGGATTGATCAAATTCCATGTAGCTTGTTAATAATGTAAGTATAAAGTTTTATAGAGTAAAATGTAGCCACGGCATTATATGGTCAAGACGCAAGGAAAACACAATCTCACAGAAAACTTACGTGAAATATAACTTGGCCTGCAGCCGCACCATTGTTGACCAGCAAGTTGTATGAATCTGCAAAGTTCAAATTCAAATTAACTTAATGCTCACAATGAAGTTGTTCGATGACACAATTGACACTCTAACCTATGATCAAATAGAATGGCATCCGGACTTTTATTGAAGATGATAAATGATCTTAACGATCACAAGATAACATAATTATGCTTATGACTTCCATCTTTCCGTGAACCAGGTGTGTGCTCAAAAGCAACCAATAACTAATAGAAACAACCATTCCTCGTGAATTCTCATTAGTCACCTTGTCCCTCCCTTCCTCTTATAATGCTAATGATATCTGTTGTACATAACTGAAAATAGCGCTCAGATCAATAATTTACGGCCTAAATCTGGATTTTAGGTTTTTATCCCCCTAAACATGTTTTCGATAACACAACCCTGATCCAGCCCAGCAACTTAAGTGCCCTGACATCTCTGATCAATTAATTAGCAAGCAAATGACTCCAACAACGCATGGGTGCACATACAGCATCTGAAGACCATACATAATTTACTACACCAAATGATTCATTACAATGGTAAAGAAAGACAGTGAATACACACCACAACTGGTAGCTTTGACAACTGCATTGCTGATAAAAGGTACTTTTGAGCACATGGCTCCAATTACCTGCATGTCAAATTCTCTTAAGTTAGACGTATTTGTAGGAATCCTGCACTTCAATCAAATACAGATTAAAAGAATCATACCAACATCACACAAACTTACAGGTGGAGGAGTTGCTTGCAGGCATGGAAAATGTGACTTCGGTATAATAAGAGTATGCCTATAATTGTAGAATGACATTAGTCAGACCCCAGTCAAAGTTATGTAAAGCTTATTGAGAAAAACTCAAGTTTATACAGAGAATAAAAACGTTAAACGAATAATGCCCATGCAGATATAAACCTTCGCTGCAATTCTAAGAAGTACAGGAAAGCATACACAAACAAGGCAATCAAGTTTAATCATTCGAACACAACTGCTCTCCCATGTATTACTCTCTCATTTAATCATCTAAGTACATCTATTTTACCGAGGCAAGCACAAGAGATGCGGTCACGAGGATACCAAACGCTAATGTGGCAAGCCTAGAGGAAAACCTATATGATACTCAGTTTCAGAAACTGAGGAATGCCTAGCAACACTATAATTTCAAAAGTTCAATGATTTTCTTTCGTTTTGCCATGTTACTGTGAAGACGTTTCTTCTATGCTATAGTTTTGGGGTTTGTCAACAGAACATATAAAACAAGGAGCCATTACTTAAGCTTTTAATTTGCATCATGGTAACCGTTTCCTTTTCGTTTTTTCTTATCGACTCAATCCATAGACTTTCTTTCCCCCTTTCAACATAATGATTGGATGATGCAAACTTTCCAAACTTGAAGGATGTTGTGTCAGAACTGGCCCAACAAGGATTGCCTGTAGATAAGTTCACTCTTTAGTCTCTATAACAAGTACGTGAAGTCTTAATGTCATACAGTCTCTACCCTTTCATTGCCTTTTGATTTGCTATAAGAGACCTAGGCCATGATCTTCTAGGTTGAACCAGACAGCAACAACATAAATATATAGCAAACTTGTGTTGCATCTTAAAAATATGATACCTTACCCAGGACTCACTGGATTTGTATCCAATATGCATAGGCATACGTCATCTTCATAAAGCTGAAACCAAAGCGAACGAATTAACAAAATGATGAAACTCAACCATTAAATAGTATGCATCTTTTATATCATAACATTGCTGAAAGGCAATGACATCATCCCAAATGTGAAGGATGAACAATCTAAGCATTTAAAAAAAACAACTTCGACCTCAATTCTCATAAAAGATAACCATCCACCAAATTGGCCAAGCTTCAATACTTTTGGGGTAGTCTTATAATTTTAAATATCTGAAGATGGCTACGAGAAAAAAATGATGTCAAAAGCAACCGACAAGTGCTATCTAGTAATTCAGAGGATCAGAAGACACGAGCTTACAGCCATGATCAAAAGAACAACCAGCCCAGTTAATAAGAAACAGGATAGAAGGAGAAAAAAATCCTCTTGAACCACAAATAAAGGAAACCAACTGTAATAATCACAGTATTGGCAGTTAAATGAGACTGGAGCTGCATATTTGATACTCCATCAAGAGAGTAACAACTACCAACTTGGAGCTTACATCTATATGAAAACTCAAAACAAAATCAACACTTTGATACGTGACAACTTATTGCTTTAGCCACGTTTCCCAATTAAGTCCAAGCAATACAAACTTTCAACCCCAGGAGTGATGGCAGCAACCGTTGATGATTGCATCATAAGTTGATACATCAAGAGGTAAAGAGAATGCTGGAAAGAATGCCAGTCCATTGAAGCTACAATCGACTCAAGCAGCTAAAATTGTTCTCCCTCTCCCTTTCCTGACACTTCTTTTCCCGTCTACATAAAAGACTCAATCCACACCCACAAAAAAATTACTTTTGCAACTCCCCAAAGCGTTTTCATAACTAAGACATCAGTGCATCACCCATGGCATGCTGTGAAACGATGCAGGTCATGCTTTAGCTACCATCAACCCCCACAATTGCAAATTTAACTGGTCATTGAAAACCAATGATCCATCCAACAACCACATCAGCCCCCGTAAACTAGTAAAGCCGTGAGTTTAAAGGTATTCATGGAACAACAGTTTGTGGTAAGGGTCAGTTTGGTTCACGGATTAGACCACGGGATTGCATTACTAAATACTAATACAATAAGGACCGCATCTCTGGCTTTTAGATGCAACAACCGGTGCATGGATTCACAAACCCTTCGGCAATCTCACAACAAGTGAAATCTAAAACACTCCAATATGGTATTGGTAATTCTCGCTAGTGGACCCTCCTTTCAATCACTAAGGTGTCCGGGCCAACTTACGCCTACCCCGACCAATCCCACCACTACTGGGCCTCGCTAGTAGACCCTTGAGATAATCCTACCTGTGATTAATCCAAGAGAAGAGTATTCAAACATCTTGTTTTCAAGTTGTCCTTGGCTGCTACTACTTATCACATCTGGTGTGAAAGGAACAGAAGAGTATTCCAGCGAGTTTCCTTCCTTCTATCGATCTTATTGCCAAAGTGACTACAGAACTAAGGGCTTGCCTCATTGCTTGAAGACGTGTTAAGAAATCGGATGAGAATCATTTGTTGTTTGGACTCTAGGGGTATGCCCCTCTTGCTTGAACGTTTATCTGGTTTTTCAATGAGAAATTAAGTTACCAAAAAAAAAAAAAAAAAAACCATTCATATAGCACAGTACTACATATTTGTGCCAAAGGTAGTCAATCATAAGGCAGAACTATATTATCCGAGACCAACAAACTATAAGAAACTTAAATCCAACTCGAAGGGTAAAAAGAAAAAGAGAAAAAAGAAGAAGACCTTCAAAGCTGGAGACTCGCCTCGAATGATTCTGCAGAAAACACAATCCCTCTCCTGATTACCCTTTTCACAAACCGAAGCGGAAGCGCAATTCGAATCCGAAACGGGCGAAGTGGGGGAACCGGTGGTTGTTGGGCGGAGGTGGGAAGAGAGAAGGGCTAGACGACGTCGTGCCTCCATCTAACAGAAGCCGTTGTGTGGGATAATAATGGGTTTGGTGTTCTGGGGGGTTGTTGCCATAGCCATGGTTAGGGAGGGGACTACTACGTGTGTGGTCGGAAAATGGGTTCGAAGATTGGTGGTTATGGCGGACAAAGGGGTTTTCGTTGTTTACGGCCAGGCGTTGAGAGCTTGGATTATACTGTAGTGATGATTGGCCGGCCTGCTGCTTGTTTATCCACTGGATGGATATAATTCACCGAACGTGTCGGGTTTTCGCACACGGATACTTCCAGTATCTGGTCGACATCGCTTCGTTTGGTTCTACAGAAATGCCAAGAGTACAGATGAACGAGAGTACATGTGGTGTACATTGTCGTGTGCGGCCCTCTACGGGTCCCACACAAATGATCCGGTCCGTTGCTAAATTTTAAAATTTTTTTTTTAGTATTTCTGCAAAAAAATCAGCTTAATTGAATGTGTCCAAACAATTGATCAAGTCTTCTAACTTTTCATTGTTTAACTTCTAAATGAAAAGTTAGAAGATCAGATCAAGTACTTACACATTCAATTGAACTGATTTTTCGCATGACCCCAAGAAAAAATATTTTAAAATCTATCAACAAACCAGATCATTTGTGTGGAACCCGTATTAAGTCTCACACGGCGATGTATATGAGCCTCACACGGCGATGTATACCATATACACACCCTTTCGTTTGTACTAATAAAAATTTAATAACACCTCCTCATCGTGGTGGTTGGTACAGACAAGTCATCCACATCGAGAATGGAAAATTGACAATATCCTATTTTCCTACAACCTAACCCCCTAATTGAATTCGAGCAAACTGCAAACCTACCAAATACCTTTATTGTTAGTTTTAATTCGATTACGTCCAATTAAGGTGTGTCCACAAACTAAAATAAATACTTATTTTGCAAATAAAATATTTATTTTTTGAATTAAAGTGTAATATATTGTGAGATAATGATTTGTCTTGTAAAACAGAAAATAAGAACCTTATCAAGATAGAGTCTTAATGGCCTGTTTGAATGGGGTGTTGTGATATACCCCCTCTTAGTACCTAGGCTCCACCCTAAGGCCCCGTTTGGCAGTCAATTTCGGAGGGGTATTCTTTTTGGCCCGGCTTCCACAACACCTCCTAATACCTCTGAGGGGGTGTTAGCCATGGGCAGGGTTCCACCTGTTATTGTGCAATCCCCCCTAATCTCCTCCATTTCAGACGATTATACCTCTCATAATTCCCCTTCCCAACCCTACGTACTCATTTCTTGAGCAAAAGAAAAAAAATTAAGTATTCCAAATTTCAATCCGTTTGAATGAGTGAGAAGATTTTATTTTTCTGATCATTTAATTCTAAAGTGTCATAATTAAATTTTGATTATACGGCTCTCGTTGATTAGCCCTAAAAAAGTTGCATATTCAAATATCTCTTAGGCCTAACTAACGAGAGCCTTAGAGTCAAAATTTAATTATAACCCTTTAGAATTAAATGATCAAAAAAATAAAATATTCTCACTCAGTCAAACGGATTGAAATTTGGAACACTTAATTTTTCAACCTGCAGTTTATGTACTAAAAAATATGGTTAAAAAATTAATTACTCCAAATTTCATTCCGTTTGAACTGATAGAAAGATTTTAGTTTTCTGATCATTTTATCCTAAATGGTCATAATTAAATTTTGACTCTAGGACTTTCGTTGATTAGCCCTAAGAAAGTCGTACAACCAAATATCTTAGGACTAACCAACGAGAGTCTTAGAGTCAAAATTTAATTATAACCCTTTAGAATTAAATGATTAGAAAAAATAAAATCTTTCCACTCATTTAAACGAATTGAAATTCAGAATACTTAATTTTTTTTCTCAGTTTTCCCCGGATCATGCCTTGCACTTCTTTCTTTTTTTTGTCCCTGGCGGCTTTGCACTTTTTTCTTCTGTCCCTGGCAGATCAAAAAAACACATATTTATTCAAATTATAATAAAACTAACAAATTTTGTCATAAAACATTGCATAAGGACAAAAAAAGTCATTTAATAGTTTTTTACATCAATCCCCCTTCCTTATGCCCCCAATTAATTCTCCATCCAAACCAAGTACTATTTAATATCTCATCCATAAACATCACATCAACGTGGGTCATCTCTTATTAACCAATACCCTCTACTATCCAATCATCACCTTCTTACATAATACCTCCAAACCTAATCTCGCATCCAAACGAGCCCTAATAGTATAGGACTAAAGTAGGGATGAACACTAATATTTGTACAATTTATGGACAAAAAATATTGGAGAGGAAATCGACATTGTTTCATTTCACCCAATGCAAGACATCTTGCATGGATTCAAATTCATCCACAATATCCTCATCATAGAAAATTTGTAGACATGCAAGTGACTTGCAATCATGTTCTCTCAAATTTTTGACAAGTTGGGTTGTTCGGCTAAATAAGCCATTTTGCTTATTTTTTGTCTTTATTCAATTTTTTTTCGCATTTATTAGTTTTTTGTCAATTTTTTGAGATTGTTGCTTCTTTATGATAAGAGGAATCTAAAAAATTATAAAAAATTACGATCGAAATCCAATTTTTTTTTAATAAAGACCAAAAAATTGGCTTATTGGTTTAATTTTGTCTTTATTCAAAAAAATTAAGTTTCGATCGTAATTTTTTACCTTTTAGATTTCTCTCGTTGTGACGAAGCAATAATCCTCCAAAAATTGACAAAAAACTAACAAATACGAAAAAAATTTAAATAAAGACAAAAATAAGCCACTTGGCTTATTTAGCCAAACAACAAGAATCTTGTGCAAATAACGTGCGACGGTTTTAAATAAATTTGAACAACCATTGTTTATTGGCTCAATATTATATAACTCAAATTATGTGGTAACGAAATAGATTCAACAAATAGTTAAGGGACTGGTTAAGCTGAGCCGACTTGAAACCAGAAGCCATAAATAACATCATCACAGATTCCCACATCACCGAGGTACCGGGAGAAGTTGGATCCAGATCCTCTCCCCAGTTTTTTCTCCACATATCTATCCCATCTTTTCACCACAACTTGCCACCACATTAATGATCTCATGCAACGGTTAGGATTAAAAAGCAGCCCCTCCTTTAGTAAAATGACGTTGTCCCATTAATAGCTTCAAACAGGCAGCTAACTTTTCTCCCTTTCCTCCGCTATCTCTTTATACATTTATATATTAAAAAATATGGTTAAAAAATTAAATGTACCAAATTTAAAACAATTAATTTTTTAACCACATTTTTTAATATATAAACTTTCTAAAGAAATCACGGAAGAAATGGAGAAAAATTAGCTGTCGGTTTGGAGCCATTAATGGAATGACATAGTTTAACTAAAGGAGGGGCTACGTTTTAATCCTAACCGTTGGATGAGTTCATTAATGTGGTGGCAAATTGTGGTGAAAAAATGGAATAGATACGAGGAGAAAAAGCTGAGTAGTTTGGAAGCCACAACATCATCATTTTCGCTCCCCGGCCGATAGAGCACAACTCTTCCAAACACTTCCCTAATTCCCAACATATTTTCAACACTAACAACCTGTGGACTTTCTCTGATACGTTTGTCCTATTTTTTGGTGTATAGCCAAAAATTTCGTCGAGCCCTACCGATAGTCCTACTGATAGTCTCTCCCTGGACTTCAAAAATCAAGGTGATAGCCAATAGTCTAATAGTCGCGCCTGAACTGGATGAGTGCATGACATAAAATTAGGGTGGATTTTTATATTGAGGACCAGGTGATCGATACACAATACAGATAACAAATTAGGGATGGCAATGGGGACGGGTCGGGGACGGGGGTACTACCTCCACCCCCTACCCATTACCTCCTACCCCATCCCCATCTCCGACCCGATCCCCAATGGGGATTTGTTTTTTTCCTCAATCCCCGACCCGAACGGGGAACGGGGATTCAAAACGAGGATTCGAGGATTTGGGGATTCGGGGATTTGTATTTGCGGCACATAATAGTACCTCCATTTCTTACACCTATATTTCACAATTTCAGCATATACTACCAATTTTCAGCGCATAACAACACCTGTTATTCACTGTTTTAGCAAGTACTATCAATTTTCAGCACATAATAACTAATTCCAGCACATAAGTTAATCTACAACATTGTTTTTCCAACATTAAGTTAATTCCAGCCAGCACTAATTTCATAGTTCCATAGTTTTTCCAATACTGTTTTTCCAACATTACCAAAACAGGACCGATATATAATATAGTATATATTTCTTTATTTTTATATATAAATATATATTTCGGGGATTCGGGGACGGGGCGGGGCGGGGAACGAACGGGGAACGGGGACGGGTAGGGTTTGGGGCGGGGACAGACCTATCCCCGTCCCCTACCCGATCCCCGAATTTTTTTAAAAAAATTCCCCATACCCTACCCGATCCCCAAACGAATCCCCGAAGTTCGGGGATTTTTCGGACGGGGAACGGGGAGGGTTCGAACGGGTCGGCCGAGATTGCCATCCCTATAACAAATACTGATACAGAACGAGGCTGAAAAACTTTCCATATCTCCCCATCCTTACAGAGAGGTCGTCGTGCTGCTGGGCGATGCCAAAGGTGTGAAACACCCCGTTAAATCGAATGGATTGTCCAAATCAAACTGAATCAGTGTTTTTTTTTTGGCCAAATCATGTATATCTTGCGTGTCTCTCTCTATTTTAATTTTCATCGAACTTTCATTGGTTGCAATTGTGGTTGTATTTGAATCTCGGTGCTTGGGTGCTTCCGCGTTTAATCCCAATGGGATAAACTACAAAATCAATGTAAATAGACCGATGTAAAATTGTTAAAAAAAACTGACCAGATCAAATTGTTTAAATTATCCAATTGGGATCAGCTTGGTTGGCAAGGATTTTGGCATTTTGCTAGGAGGTCAAGGATTCGAAACTCCCTACCTGCGTGTGGGTTACAGGGGCATTTTCATTTCTTTATTTGTTAGAAAATTAGAGGCCGGTCCCATTTTTTAGGTTCGGTTTGAACCCAACCCTGAATATTATTCCCAAACCTACAGAGGCTCGAATATGTTATATCATGACTTCTTTGCCCTTTTTATTCTGCCTCTCAACTACATCTCTCCATCATCAACAAATCCTCTCTCTTTCATCTCGATCTCACCACCACCATCACTGGCACCAGATTTCCGTTCAATAACAGATCGTTCAAGAACGGACATGAAGTTGAACTCATCTTCTTCTCTCTCATTTGGATGGACGGTAGAAAAGTTGAATAGCACTCGATCAATGAGGCTTCAAATCGTTCGCCTAGCCAAAGCGAGCTCAACCGCTGACAGAGTGCCGGAGAACCCCTTGACGGTGATGTGGCGGTTCGGATCTGAGACGGTGGAGGAGTTGCTGCATGCCATGACAGTCGTCTCGATCAAAGTCGGTGCACAATATTTCTCTAAACTCGGAGATGATGTTCGTTTTGAACTCTAAACTCACCTGCATTCTGTGTGTGTGTGTTCAAGAAGGGACACAGAGAAGATGAACAATTATCAAACCCAAACCAAGATAAGTAAACAATTGAAAAAGTTTTTGTGGACTCTATTTAGGTACGGAGAAACGGTGGTGGAGGATTTTTCCTATTTTCTTTTTCTTTTAAATGTTTTATTTTTTGGCCTTACTTTTTATTTTTACTACTACTACTACCACTACACTTGGCTGGATTTTAGCTGAGTGCTAAGAATTTGTTCAATTTTTGTTCAAGTTTTTGGTACTTCAGAAAATTGTTCAATTTTTGTTTATATGTGTATTTTCTATGAGAACTGTGTTTTTTCTTATGAAAACTGTGTATTTTCTATGAGATTTGTGTATTTGTCCATGAGAACTGTCTATAAAAATTATGTATTTTTATGAGAACTGTGTATTTTCTAGGAAAATTGTGTATTTTATATACGAACTGTGTATTTTCTACGGGAACTGTGTATTTTTTTATAAGAACTGTTTATAAGAATTGTGTATTTTTCTAAGAGCATTGTGTATTTTTTTTTATGAGATCTTTGTATTGTTCATGACAACTATCTATGAGAAATGTGTATTTTCTATGAGAATTGAGTATTGTCCATGAGAACTGTGTATTTTCTATGATAACTACGTATTTTTTATGAGAACTGTGTACTTTAGTGTGTGTTGAGACTTTTTGAACTGCGTATTTTTCAATTCACATAGCCAGTTTACATAGCCAAGGATATTTTTGTCCGAAACAGTTCTCATAAAGACAGTTCTCATAGAAATAGTTATCATAAACAATTCTCATAGAAACAGTTCTCATAGCAAAGAGTATTTTTTTAATCTTACATAATTTCATATTCAATATGGATTTTGTTTCGTAGATATCGTCGAGTAGGTTCCAAAAATATAATTTTTTAAAAAAAATGAATATCTACAACAAAATATATTACTTTTTGAAATTTAAACAATGTTTAATGGTGCACACTCATAGAGCATTAGATAATTTTTCTATACTAAATACTCTCTAGTTCCGTGCGCTGATGCGTGTGAGGGGCATGGTTGGAATAAAAAATTCAAATAATTGTGCAATACTAAATTAAGTCCGAACCTAACTTTTAGGGCCGGTCTAAAAATTCCCCTTATTTGTTTCTACCCGTAAAATGGGCTTATTTTGTATTGGTTGAGTTGTTGGATTTGATTGACTTATAGACTCTCTCACATTTGATGCAGTATTCCAAATTTGTACTTTGTACTTCGTGTTTTTTTTTTTTTGACAACTAATCTTTTTTGAACAACATTTGTATTCATATATAATATAAAAATAATCTCTTCTATCAATTTGACAAAACAAAAAAAATTGCTTACATTTTAAGGCAAAGCAGTCCATTATAACAAAGTAAAGGCAACAAATTAAAAGGCATAATCTCAAATTAAGTAAACTCATACTTTGCCTTTTAAAATAATTGCGTCCCTAATTGTTAGTCCTTTCCAAAGAGTTGTACCAACTTTTCAGATGGTGGTTGCAAATAACTTTTCAATTTTCGTAACTGCATTCAATATATCTAAATCAAAATTCTTAATTGGCGTAACAAAGTTAAAACATTTTTGTAAAACTACACAATTTTTTAATCCGATTGGCCAGGATTAAAAAAGACTTTACTTTTCAAGCTTATTTAATTCACCAAAGTTTAGCTCCACCTTTAATGCTATCTAATTTTCATAAATGTTTGGTGGATCTTATTGTAGTTTTTATATTTTTATAGTAAGGCTTTATTCTGCTAAGGAAAATATGTATTTAAAAAATAAAAAAATTCACAGAACGAGACGTAAATATATCCCCCTATAATTTCTTAAAATTGTGCTATTCACACAGACAAAATCAACACAAATTGCACACAGATTTTTTGTAGGGTCCATTTCAGATCCTGCACAAATAATCTAAGCCGTTCATTAAATGTAAAATATATTTTCAAGAGCCTCTGTGAAAAATCAGTCCAATCCGATACTTATAGGTACTTGATCTAATCATTTAACATTTCATTCGGATTTCAAGATAATGAAAAGCTAGATAATTGAATCGAGCACCAATAGGTATCGGATTGAGATGATTTTTCGCGGAGGCTCTTGAAAAAATATTTTACATTTAATGAACAGCTCGAATAATTTGTGTGGGACCCGTAATAGATTCCATAAAAAATCTATTTGCAATCTATGTTGATTTTATCTGTGTTAACAGACTTATTGTTTCTGAACCTGTTATTGACAAGGGGGACCTAAACCATTAAATGATAAGCGAAAATTTTTCAGTGCCGACCAGGTTCACGCGGTGTCTGCACGCGCATTCGAGTTGTCCATTGCGTGTTTGAATAGCTCAGATTTGAAGAGAGAAATGTGAGGGAAAGTGTTGGGTGGGAGGAGAAAAAGAGTTTCAATCCGAGTCATCCAAAAGTGTATCGGAAGGCTTGGATACGCTGAGAAAATACCACGTAGGATATACCCGGACCCAACAATCCCTCCCTCAAGATGATGCTCTCGCGATTCGAACCTATGACTTCTTGGCTCTGATATCACTTGTAGGACTATTTTTCCACCATTTCTTAAAAAAAGCGGTCCGACAATTTTTAAATTTAAAATTACCTTCTTAAAAAAGTAATTACTTATTTTCAGTTCTGCCTTAGCCCTTGTTCGGTTTGGGGTTTGGAAAAATTTTTCCAAACCCAAATCCACTCATTACCTATAATTTTACTCCCTCCGTCCCAAATTCATTGTCCTTTTTTGATACTCGTGCAGTTTTCAATCGCTTATATCTTTTAATGTGAATCTCCAAAAATATGCAATATGGATCTTATTTGATAGATTTCAATTTGTTCTATAATACAAAGATGTCAAAATCATGAAAAATATTATAAATTGAAAGATATAAGTAAGAGACAAAAAAGTGAAAAAGGAATAATGGACAATGAAAATGGGACGGAGGGAGTAATTATTATTTTCATTTCTCTCTCCAATCATTACCCCTATATCCAATCATTAATCTTATTTTTCTCTCTATCTCTCTCCACTCATTACCTATATCCCCAATTATTATCCTATTTTCACTTTTCACTAATTACCCAATAATCAAACCCAAAAATTTTCTAAACCCACAACCGAACAAATTAATGTTTCTGAAGCTGTTATTGACATTGGGGACCTACACCATCAAATGATAAGAGAAGGGACCAATTTTTATCGGACTCAAATGTCCAACAAAAGCCCTCACGGGCCCTCAACAAAAGCCCTCACGGGCCCTCCTCACCTGCAAAAGCCGAATTATCCGCCGCTTCTAGAACCCCATTATCGACCTCATCAATTTCCTTATTTTATTTTACAATTTTTATCATCCATTACCTCACTCTATTTTTTGATGATCACCAATTACCTCACTCCCTATGTCACCAACATATAAAAATGTCTACTCATTCAAATTCCCCTCTACTCCCTCCAACTAAGGCTCCGTTCCGGAACGAGTTTAAGAACTTATTTTTTGTTCAATAATAAGGCTTGTTCCACAAAATAAGGAATAAGTACTTATTTTTTGGTTAAGACAACTTCAAACTCAAAAATCATGTGTTTATCCAAATAATTTTTTGATCAATATGGATCTTGTTTGATAGATCTTATTGAGATCTTTAATACGGTGCAAAAAAAATTAAAAAATTATTTTTCATTTACGTTATTTTTAAGTTTGAAAATGTGAAATAAGCTGCAATAATAAGGTTTTGTGGAACAACCCTTCTTATTTTCTTTGAGAAGATGCAAAATAAGTACTTATTTTTTAAGAAGGGTTCCGGAACGGAGCCTAATTACTTCCTCACCAAGAAAGTGATTCCTCCCTCTCTCTCCTCTCTCTCTCTCTCTCTCTAAAAGTCTCAACAAAACTCTGTATAAAGTATAAACGTGTTGAAAAAATCAAAATACTGTAAACAGTCTTTCCCAATTTTCTCGTGCTATTAACCTTCGCTTTACACTCGGGCTTTCAGGTCACGCTATTCCTGATTTAGTAGTTTTTACAATAATTTTTTTCAAAAAATTATCACGATCGCGTCCTTTCTTATGCACCGACGAACGAATTATGTGATTTTATTTTCTCCGCGACAATCCTACTAAAACCGGCAACCGCCTCAACGAGTTCCCCCCTACGCTTTATAAACTCCCCGCAACAGATTCAATTACTCCACCGAAATCTCGCCGGTAGCCTGTTACTCTCCTGCCATGTGCAACGGAGAGAACCGCCGGGACATCCCATCGCTGGAGCTCAGCCGCCTGAAAATCATCTCCGCCCTTGGCCGCGGCGCCAAAGGCGTCGTGTTTCTGGCCCAGATTAACGACGATCAATCGTCCGACAACGAATTCTTCGCTTTGAAGGCAATTTCGAGAGCTTCGATTGAGAAGACGAAGGACGGGGTTGGCAGCGACAGCGACGGTATAAACGAGTACAAACGAATCTGCTTCGAACAGGAGGTTTTGAGGTGTTTCGACCATCCGCTTTTGCCGAAGTTACGAGGAGTTGTCGCTACGGATCAGATCGTTGGCTACGCGATCGATTACTGTCCAGGACGTGATCTCAATTCGCTGAGAAAGAAACAGACGGAGAAAATGTTTTCCGACGATGTCATCAGGTAAATAATGCTTTTTTCAATCTCACCTAAATCCTATACAGATCATCAAATTTTTGTTTGCTAAATCGGCCAAATCAACTAGCAAACACCGTGCAAGGAGCAACCTTATATAAATTATTCATGGTTTCTCAATTGCGTAGCTGAGTACATACGCGATTTATACTTATAATTTTTCAATATGTATCGAACGAAGAATCGAATATGAGTTACATTCGACTCGAAACGAAACGAAACGAAAATTAGACGGAATCGCAGTGTTGATGTAATTCCATTTCTTTACCCTTTTTTTTTCTTCAGGTTTTATGCTGCGGAATTAGTACTTGCATTGGAGTACTTGCACGGATTAGGAATCGTATACAGAGATTTGAAGCCAGAAAACGTTATGGTACAAGAGAGCGGGCACCTAATGCTCGTCGATTTCGATCTCTCCACAAAACTCTCCGTAAAATCTCCACAAACCATTTCGATTACCAAATCGACTCCAAGCTCAGTACAGTTGAAGAAGACGAAGAAGAAGAAGAAGAAGGCGCGAATCTTTCCGTCCATGCTTTTTTGCAACTCCGGCATTTCGCCGGAGTACTCGGGATCTCCGCCGGAACCCGTCGACGACTCGGCGAGTCCCGAGTCCGACTCGGTGGAGAAGTCGAACTCGTTCGTGGGCACGGAGGAGTACGTGGCGCCCGAGATCATATCAGGCCACGGCCACGACTTCTCCGTCGACTGGTGGTGCCTGGGAGTCGTTCTGTACGAGATGCTCTACGGGGCGACGCCGTTCCGGGGGTCGAGCAGGAAGGAGACCTTCTATCGCGTCCTGACGAAGGTGCCGGAGCTCGTGGGGGAGCCGACGCCGCTGAGGGACCTGATTGGAAAGCTCCTGGAAAAGGACCCGAAGCAGAGGATCCAGCTGGAGGGAATCAAGGGCCACGGTTTCTTCCGAGGCGTCGATTGGGGAACGGTGGTAGAAATCACGCGTCCGCCGTACATTCCTCCGGTGGGGCCGGAGGAGGAGGAATTGAGAGGAGAGGAGGGGATCGATGTGGAGGCTTTTGTGCGAGGGGTGTTCAAGATTGCGAAAGAGGAAAGTGGTAATGGTGAAGAATCGGAAAGCAAGAAGAATCAACAAGACGAGAAGGGGAAGAAGATTAGTAGTTGTAACAATGGTGGGGTGTGGGTTGAAGGACTGGACCAGCCCTCTGAAACTGACAATTTCCTTGTGTTCTAAGTTCTAACCAATTTTTTTTTTTTTTTGACTGATTATTCAATCATGCTGATGAACCCTAAGGATACGAATAAATTGGTGGAGAAAATCTTATTCGGGGAGGAGCCGTGAATAAGGTTTACGGCGCTCAATTTCGACTGTCCAAAATAATTCGGAATAAAAACAATTTATTAAAACGGTACCGTTAATAGATTGTTTTTAATTCAAATTGTTCAAAACATTTTTTGGATGGCTGAAATTACTCGGAATTGTGAATAACTTTCTCTCAAATTGGTGTCCTACAGTCGTACTGTAATCAATTTTGTTACTCCTATTTGGATGTTTGAGGCTATGTGAAGAGCTGCATTTTTTGGACAGTTTTCTAGTACAGTGTAATTTCTCGGACCAGCATTTTGATTTTTGTTACTCCGTGAGTTTGTCCACACAGACAAATAGTGCATTGGTCGTGCACAGATCTCGATATGGATGGAGCTCATATGGATTTCACACAAATAATTCGAATAGTTCATTAAATTTATAAAAAAATTGAAAGGCCTCCACAAAAAATTAACTCAATTGTCTATAAAAAAAAAAATCAACTTAATTCAATACCTTAAAGTACTCTATCTAATCATCAAACTTTTCATTTAGCTTCGATTTAATGAACGGCTCGAATCATTTGTGTGAGACCGATAGTGGGTCCCACATTGAGATGTGAATAGCACCTCTGATTATTAATAATCGTGCTACTAACGCAAACAAGTTTGCACAGGTTTGTGCATAGATATTTTGTGGCTTCCACACAAATGATTTTTTTTAATAAGAAAAAAAATTTGAAAGACCCCATAAAATAAAATAAAAGGTAAGTTTCTTTGTGCTTGATGCTCACGAATAATATATGACGAGTAATTCTTTGCTTTAAGTTTAAGCCGAAAGTGGCGACCAAACTCATTGTATGATATAGAGGTGAGGACTAACGAATACATGATTAAACAACAAAGAACAATTAAGCAATAAAGTAGAGAATAAGAAACAATTGTCTAGGCGAGTTAGTATGTAAAATTACCCTTTTATCCTCATTTAAAAAATAAAGACTAAGGAATACTCCTTCCAGAGAGTAGAGTTGGAATAGAGAGTCCAAGGCATTTAAAAGGGTGACTATGTAAAATTAGGAATTTTTCAAGTAAAATTGAATTCAAAATTTGCTGAAACTCATGCGGATGTTCTTAGTGTGACATGCATGCATGTCTTACAAAATTTCGAACACAACTCGTAGGCAACCTTTTTTTAACGTACAATAACATGAGACTTGCTCCTACATAAAAAAAAAAATCAGTACGAACATCTGTATACAATGAAAAAGACCCATGGTTCACCAAATACCAAGTGGTTTTGTCTAATGGGTATGAGAAAATAATCAAAAGGCATGTTCCTCAAGAGACCGCAAGTTCGAATTCCATGAAAGCCAATAATTCCAAATCTTGGGGTTACTAGAGAGTGCCTGGTCTTTTAATTTAAAGATCTAAGAAGTAGTTGAAGTACGTGCAAGCTAGTCCGAACATCTGGTTATCAGAAAATGAATGTGGTTGCTTGATAACAAGAATGCCATATATCCGTTATGGGAAATGATAATGTCAAAACTGTTTTTGTTAATGTCAAAACTCAAGTGTACAAAAGATTTGTACTATGCATAATGTACAAGACTTTTATGCACTAATAAAAACAGTTGTGTTTATATATTATACTAAAAATATGAGGTTAAAATGGACTATTAAAGTCCATATATTATCAAAGGACACACGACTCTAATACAGTGCAAACTGCCAAACTCCCTCATAAATTTGCAACAACAAGAACACCTGCTTCGCGGTTCAAAAAAAAAAGAACACCTGCTTCCAAAAAATAAAAGCAAAAGAAAACACATGAAGCATCACATGTTTGCTTTTTATGTGTGGTGGGAAGGTAAAGTACAAAACGTCTTCTAAACCAATTGAAATAAATTTTCCAACCACCACCGAACTAATAAATCCGAGAAAGTTCAAAACGCACCTCCAATTCTTGGTTGCTAATTTGGTCATAGATTACTACTAGTATTTATGAACTTTTTTGACTTTAGTTTGTTGGTGTGGTGTTCCTTTGTCAAAACATCTAACAACCAATTTTGTAATGGGGTCAATAATTCCTGCATGACAACATTGACAAACCCATTCCTTCGGTGGCAAGACAACGGGCCTTGTTCGTTTTGGGGTTTCAGAATTCTTGGACACGGTCTTTAATGATCAATTTTTACTATTTATCTATCTCCACTTATTATTTTTAAAAAACCTCCCTCAAAGTACGTTTTGAGAGCTGTGCATGCTTTCTTTTACTATAAGTCACGGTGTTCAAGCCAACTTACGATTATCTCTACTAAATTTTGAGGATCAATTTCACCGTTTATCTGTGAGAGATTGATTAAAGTCGGGGTAAAATTCCGTATAAACTGGTCCTATTAGAATTGATAATTTAGGTGGTTTCAAATCAAAGATTTAAGAGAAAGCGAACTTTCAAGTCTTGGCTTTGGCCACCAGGCCAGAGTTAGCTTTTATTGCTCCCAACTTCCAATTCTTTAACTCTAATCCACATACCTATTAGAATTGCATTAAAGTTGACCTTTCAACCATATGTAAAACAGGTCCACAACTAACAAATTACTAGCTGTCAAAGAGAAGAAAAATGAAGTAATTAACACCCCATAACCAGAAATAAAAGGTCCCAAAAAGAGGGAGAGAAAACCTCCACTCAAAGAGGAGTTGAACCCTTGAAAAATGCGACGACTATGACCATATGAGCAACCAATTGGTTCTTTCACCACTTGCTTTATCCTTATTTCACTCTACTTGGGGAGAACAATCACTTTTTTGACCATGTAAATGTACAACTTTTTCAAGTATTTCATCAGCTTGTGGCTTTGATATTTGTGTAATTTATTTAATATTTTTATGGCTCTGTTATATTTTCCATGGGGGCCTGTTTTCATGTGGAATTTTACTTCGATTTAGGTTAGAAACTGTCTCCCCCTCTCATTTGGGCCTATCCTTATGAGAGACTTTTTGTTTTGGTTCGTATTTTGTCAATTTTTTTGCTTTGAATTTGAAATGGTATATGATTGTCGGTAGGTCGGGTGTCAACATTGTTGAGATGCTTCCTTATCGTTATGATGCCCCTTGTTCCTTATCTTTGAATCTTTGAGACAAAGATAAATAAATTCTCTTTTGCCGTTAAAAAATACTTTGCTTTTTTATAACCAGATATTCGGGACACCTTGTGAGTACCTCGACTAAGTCTAAAACTTTGAAGTTAATGACCGGATAAACTTCTAGTGGCGTCAAGGTTTGAAATATTTGGCTTTCGTAGAATTTGAACTCGTGACCTTGGGGAGCTAGCAAGCCATTTAGTTGCTTTCTCATGTACAAAATGGCTGCCCCGTCTAGTTTTTCTAGAGGTGGCAAAGGGCGGGTTGAAACGGGTTGCAATTTGAATATGAACGGGTCAAATGCGGGTCAGTATTAGGTAGATTGAAAGGGGTTGGGTCAAGTATGGGTTAAGGCATACCCAAACCCGCCCAACCCAACCCGATTTTCATTTTCTCCCTTTTTCTGTTTTGTCCTAATTCAACTTTTTTTTTCCCATTGGTTCGTTTTGCGATAAACCTTTTACCTTTATTGATTGTCTTGACATGAGGAATCATGCAGAAAAGTAAAATTTTATTTTCATAGTAATATTTTTTTTTGTAGTAATGGTGTTGTTCCATTAAGAACTTTTAGAATTTTTTGAATTTTTTTTGGTTTCGTCTTTATTAAAAAAATTCGTGTTTTTTAGTTTTGCGCTTTACTTTCGTGATTTTTCAATTCGTCTCGTCAAGACAAATTAGAAAAGTTAAAAATTATGACTTTTACCTAGTTATTTTGGGAAACAACCACTTTTTAACAAAAACAAGTCAAAAAAATCGACTCTTTTTGGCTTCAAAGTGCATATTTTCTAAAATATTTGGATAAAAGTAAATTAATTTTTACTATTCCGAGTCTCGACTAGACGAATCAAGAATCCATAAGGATTTGGCGTAAAATTAACAAACGCAAAAAAAAAATTGAATAAGAACAAAAAGTGCGAAAAGAAAAAGTTCTTAGCAGAACGGGCTTGTCAGAGTGGTCGGTTTTGGAGATTAACTTTGAAATGGAGAGAGAGAGAGAGAGAGAGTTCATGAGGATGTTCTCATCTCACTGGATCTTTTTTCTAGCAAAAAAAATCGTAGTTTGTTACGTATGGGAGGCGTACAGGAGCGAGAGAGATTACCCATACTTCACTCTTTTGCAAGTGTGGGCCTTTTAAGTTTTAATTCTAATTTATACAGAACTCATTTTTAACCCATGTAAATGTGAATTTATATTCATTATAAAATATGGATGGATTTGGGCTAATTATAAATAGATGGGTTTGGGTGAAACCATATTACTGGATCCAAATTGCCACATTTAAGAGCATCTCTAATGGGAGATGGAAACCAGGTTCTATACTTAAAATACAACCTGCATGCAAAACAACCTCCTCCAATGGGGATGTCAAATGGAACAAATCGGGTGGTAAAATGGCAAAGATGGAAAAGCAAATGGATATTTCCATCCCCATTTGACTACAGTTATACTATTGACAGCTCATCACCCCAACTGATTCTACCAGAATTTTGGACACCCGGAGTTACCTGATTTTGTCGAGAAGATGCCGGAATCTGCAAGAACACGCTGGAAGGTCGCCGGAAACTGATTTCAGAGAGAGGTTGGATCGTCGTGGCCGTCCGAAACCCTCGTCGCCGTTCGAACTGATTCCAGGCTGCGCCTTTTGAAACCCTTGTCGCCGTCTGAAACAAATTTCGAAGAGAGAGGGGGCGGTGTGGTTCGTTGAGAGAGAGAGAGGGGTATGGTTTTGTTCGTAGAGAGAGAGGGGGGGGGGGGGGCCTTGTTTGGAACCCATCCATGAAAAGGAAAGGAAAATAAAAGAGAGGAAAATGAGAGAAAAATTGGAGGAAAAATTTACTATTCACTATACTTGAAATTCTTATTTACTTTACTCTTTCTCTTCCAACCAAACAATGGAAAGGAAATTTTTTAAATTTTCCTTTCTTTTTCATGGATTTCAAACAGAGCCTAAAGTTGGAATGAGAATGGTTGTAATCTTAGCCAACAGGTCTTTTGATCCGACCGTTGGTTTTTTTTTTTTTTTTTATGAGGATCCAACAGTTGGTTGACCCAACGGATGTTTTGATGATCACAAAAAATAGCAACGGTCATT
The DNA here is from genome assembly GCA_019656275.1 of Rhododendron kiyosumense. Lineage (NCBI taxonomy): Eukaryota > Viridiplantae > Streptophyta > Magnoliopsida > Ericales > Ericaceae > Rhododendron > Rhododendron kiyosumense. Next base: position 279,931 of record BPLS01000659.1, read on the forward strand.
TTTTTCCCTACCTATAAATGTATGTTTTTAATAGGATTTTACACAATAAAAAATTTCTCCATTCTCCACAAACACCCTCCAAAAAAATATAGTGTATTTGTAACGATCCGGATTTTCGACCCAATTTTTTTTTAATACAAATTTATATTGTTAAATTTCTAATTCAATAATTAATTAGATTGAATTATTACGTGTACAATTGATATTATTTATACTATTGTATAAGATATATATTTATACTTTAGATATATAGGAAATTAGTGATTGATATTTATTTCTTATCTTTCCTATCTAAATCCTAACTAGAACTCTATTCAAACTAAGTCTCCACTTCCTTCTCAAACTCTATCACCTCCATCTTTATCCTTTAAACTACATCTCATATTTAAAGGATTTTGTTCCCCTATTTCTCTGTCACGCATCCTATATATAAACGCGTCCACATACATTCCCACCCTATACATACACGCGTCTACATACATTATCACCCTACACATACACAAGTCCACATACATTAGAATAAAAGGAACCCCACCAAATGTGGTACTTGTCTCATATCCCTCTTATAATTATCAGTATCCCTCTACTTCACTCTCCTTCCCCATTCCATTACTTCCACATTTATCATCTCACTTTCTCACTACCTTATTCTCTCTCATTATACATACCCACATAAATCTGATAATTAAACACCAGTATATTATTTCACTCACAATTTTATTGTTGAGTCTAGAATAGAGAGAGAGAGAGAGAGAGAGAGAGAGAGAGAGAGAGAGAGAGAGAGAGAGAGATTTTTACATATACATCACCAAGCATCTACAAACTACCTTTCAATCCTTTTGAGTCAGCCCCGAGTCCCCTGCCGCCGCCGTCTTTTTCATTTTACCAAAATTGTCTGCAAACTAACACCCGCTTTTTCGGCTGGATTTAAGGTAGATTAATCTCTATCCTATTCTCTCCTAAATATATTTAATCCCTGTATATTGATTTTAATGAGTTCTTATGAAGGAAATCGTACCCGTGCAGCGACACCATGAAATCTGAAAATCCTTTGTTTACCGAAGAGTTACTATTCATAGACATTAGAACTTTTAAAAATTTATACTAATATTACACTATGCCCCTTCATGTTGCACTTATGTACGAATCTGACCTTGCTCATTATTATTATTATTATTATTTTCTTCATTTCGTTTTATATTACTAGTGGGTTAACTCGTATTGTATAGAACTGTGAGTCAAACATATTGCATAATTATTTGTTCTCTGTTAAGACTAACGTTTACAGTAGTTGGGAATGTTAATAGCTATACTTGTTGTAGGTAAAGTAATGGATATACTTTAATAATTATGTAAAGTGATAAAATAAGAGTTAGGTTTTATGTATAATAAAAGAAAAGAAAGAGGTATAAACTTATAAAAAGAAATAATAGAAACGAAAGATTTACACTAACATAACATCAGGAGGACCGTTGTATTTTTATACGATAATCAATTATATATATATTTTTTTAAGAGTATCAATTGAATATTGGAGTTTTACAAATGTAAATTAATTAATTGCACCTTTAGATTTTGAAACCGTAAGTTGCCGTAGTGGATCAACTTTATGATTCAATAATTGTACTTTAGTTCTTAACAAGTTATCACAGTACGTTATTAAAGCTAAGCCTACGAAATTGTTAATGACACATTTGAAATTAATAAAAAAACTATAATTAATTTACTTGTTCAACGAACCTTAAGGGTATCGGCTCAATCATAAAATATTATGTGTTTACTTACTCGCACAATATTATTTGATATGTACTTTTATCTCATTGAAATGTATCATGCTATGAATTGAGCAGTTATTGATTGTATCCTGTTCGACGTGCTAGAATGGACTTAGGTTCACTGGGGTGGTTACGAGTAGAGAATCATGTAGACGATGTTAAGTAAATGGAAAATAGTAAAGTGTTGAAAGTGTGAGTGTGTGGATTGTGATTTGGGCTATGGTAACCTATGGGGCCCTGTGTTGAAATGGGTGACCTGCGGGGCCCAGTGATGAGTTATGTTGTGACGCTAATGTATGATACGTCATGGGAAGTTTCTCTTCGAGGAAGAGAATGGGTCCCATGGGACGGTTATAGTTAGTGAGACGCTAATGTACGATACGTCATGGGAAGTTTCTCGAGGAAGAGAATGGGTCCCATGAGACGATTGTAGTTAGTGAGACGCTAATGTATGATACATCATGGGAAGTTTCTCTTCGAGGAAGAGGATGGGTCCCATGAGATGATTGTAGTTAGTGAGACGTTAATGTATGATACGTCATAGAAAGTTTCTCTTGGGAAAGAGAATGGGTCCCATGAGACGGTTATTGTTAACGTGGGGTAGTGGATGTCCGACCCTAATGTACGATACGTCATGGAATGACTCAATCCTCCTATTATGGTCTTAAGTGAGAACATATTCGGTACATAACTTAGATGCTCTCAACTAGGACCCTGGTGCAGGATAAGCAAGAGGAAGGGTGGACCCATGAGACGATTGTAGTTAGTGGATGTGGGAGGAAAGGATCTCGTGGAGATGATCCTTAGATTTCATGTAAGATGACGGTTAGTAAAGAAAAAGATGATGTGCTATAATTCTGTGCCTCTCGTGTATTATCAATTATGATATTATTGTTATTATTGAATGCTAATTGTAGAGTAAGGGGTTGGTAGGATTGGGATTATTCTAGTGGGTGAATTATCACTCACGGATACGTTTGTATTCTGGTAAATCGTTTGCTTCGGCGATCAATTTGCCAAAGGGTGCAGGGTTCAATGGTGGAGCTATTTGACACAAGAGAAATATCAAAGGCAAAGACCGAGGATGCTTGGGATCTTTATCAAGACTAGAGTCACTGTGAAAATGTTTAAATAAATTGTTAGCTTTGTTTTTTTTGTATTTTATTTATTTATTTATTTATTTTGAATGTAGATTTTGTATAACGACAAATAGGGGCCTAGTAGTTTATAAAATTCAGTGTATTTTAGGTTTAATGCTTCCGAAATTTCTTGAAAAATCGGGCGTTACAGTATCAATTATGACAGAGGAAAGTCGTAGTGCGAGAGGAAAATCGTTCAACTTCGATCAAGATGAAGCAATTTGTAATGCTTATTTGTGCGTTAGTCAAGACCCGATTGTCGGTACCAATCAAGCACGATCTAAATTATGGGATCGGGTTGCAAAAAATACACTGAATTCACAAGAGGCGATGTACGAACGGATGTTTCTATCAAGTCTCGATGGCAAGTCATCCAGCAGGCTTGCAACAAATATCGTGGGTATTTAAGACAAATTCAAAGACAACATCAAAGTCGAATGATTGAACAAAATGAGATAATAAACCAAGAATATTATTATTATTATTGTTATTTTGATAATAATTTGTTAATATTATTATTTTGATAATTAATTAAATTATTTTGTTATCATGTGTATAGATTAAGTAAATGGCGTAGTTGAGAGTGGATGAGAGTAAATAATTGAGATAAATTGTGTAGTTGAGAGTGAGGAGTAAATGGATCAAGTACATGATGTGGTTGAGAGTTGATGGGAGTAAATGAATGAAGTAAATGGTGAAATTGAAGTGAATGATGAGTAAAAGAAAATTTGGGATGGAAGTAATTTTTTTTTTTTTGCATAATTAAATTTTTTTTAAAGTCCTCGATTACCGGATACCAAAATTATTTTTTAATGGAAGTAGTACTTGAATTAGGGTTGAGAAAGTTGGGAAAAATTAAGATGGAGAGAAAGTTAGTTAATTATCCATCCCTTTTAACATCTTACCATTGGAGAGGGATGAGTTCTATTTTACATCTAACTAATTTTTAACCACTTTTTTCATCTATTATAACTATCCATCCGGATGCAAAATACAACTCCATTGGAGTTGCTCTAAGTTTTTCTAACCAGCGACAAGATAAGAGAAAACTAACATTTTGTCCATCTATCGTGAATTTTTTTACTTTTTCAATTCATATAAAAAAAGTGGACAGATAAGGAGAAACAAATTGAATTGGGTAAATTTTACTGACCTCCTCTAATGTTTCTGACAAATGCAGAAACCTCCCCTAAGATTTTTGAAATTACACTGATTTCCCTTGCATCAGAAAGATTATACAGATTTCCAATGTGGGGAAAGAGATTAAATTTTTTACACCGCCGGTATAAATATTTGTTTCTTCCAAATCAATTATGTTGTGTCTCGTCGTCATATTTTATTGATTGGGACCACTATTTTACAACGTGGTGCAATATAATTGATTTAGAGAAAATAAATATTTATATCGACGGTGTAAAGAATTTATTCTCGTGAAAAAAAACCCTTCAACCACGAATAGAGAAATTCTTTTTTTTTTTCGGTCAAACGGAATTTATGAATAGAGAAATTCGAAAGTCACAAATGAGGTTGTGAGATCCTGCTCCGCTTTTTCTAAAAATCTTCTTTTATAAAAAAAGGGTAATTTCAAACTCAAATATAATGAAAATGAAAAATAAATTTTCAATTTTTTTTGCACTGTTTAAAATATCTCAATGAGATTTATCAAAAAAAATCAATATTAGTAGAAAAATTATTTACGTAAATACATGATTTTTGACATTGAAATTTACCTTTTTTTTCAAAAATCCACTTTTATAAAAGTGGAACAGCACCTGAGTATCTGTCCGTGCCGGTAGACTTTCTGGTCCGCGCAGGGCATCGTTCTTTATTCCAACAATCTCGAAAGTCGATCCAAGATGGCAGGACATCCAGGAGGTTTGTAACAAGGGCAAATTTCACTGACCTCCCCTGAGGTTTCTGACAAAAACAGAAACCTCCCTCCAAGTTTCTGAAATGTCACTGCCCTCCCTTGCTTTTGCTGACATTATCAAGACTCCCCCCCTCCTGTTATCCAGTTCAAGATAACATTGACTTGTTTATTCAATATCACTTTTATCCTACTATAGATGTAACCAAGCACGCTACTTCAAAAAATCAAACACGTCAACTTTATATAACCAAATACACTAATATATGGATTGGAATATAAAATCCAGTGCAAAACATAGACTCCCTCCGTCCCATGATGTTTGTCCAGTCTGCAAAACGAGAACGTAAAAATAATACAATTTTTGCAAAAAATACTCCAAATTTTTTTTTTTAAAGAATTTACTAAATATCGATGAGCTCTTTAAATTTATGAAAAAATTTTGATTTTTTTCTTGAAAGAAATGTATTATTTTTGAGTTCTCGTTTTGCGAATTGGACAAACATTTTGGTACCGAGGGAGTACATGTAAATATAGGCTTGTTATAAAACTCTACCGAGCTAATTCCAAATTCTACTTTTTGATTCTATAACTAACCATTTTTTGACATACACTCTATGCAACACTCTATTTAACTATAGTGCTTTAAACTCCACGAAGGCTAATTAATGTAAAATATTTTCTATTTTCTGTATTTCTTATTGCATCCGTCCCATAATTTTGGTCCATACGAAACTATGTGCAACTTTTTAGCTTACAAAAAATGTACTTACTGGATTTTTTTTGTGTGCAATATAGATCTTGTTTGATAGATCACGACAAATTTTTTGAATGATGTAAAAAAATCAAAAATTTATTTTAGTAAATACATTATTTTAAAGTTTAAAAATTGCATGTACTTTCGTAAGAGACCAAAATTATGGGACGGGATGAGTATTACTTTTTGGGTAAACTACGTTTTTTCTTAGTAGATGATATACATCAGTGGGGGTTAAAGGAAAGTTAAAAGTAAGTTAATAATTGAAGGGAGTTCAAAGTCTATTTATAGACTCAAACCCCAAACATCCCCTTTCAAAGCCTACTCCACTAACATCAATACTAAGCTAAGCAACATTGAGTTGGATTGTAATTATAAGACACTTATTCTAAAAAAAAGTCAGCTAACTACGTTTAAAAAAAAGTAAGACTTATCTCTACTACCCAAAATCCACCGAAAATATAAATGTCAATGCTCGGTAAATATCTATCGAAATCATAAATTTTTGAATGTAAAATACCACTTTAGTAAGTTGTTAAAATATCAAATTGATTGAAAATATGCTATCGTTATGATATATTCTACTGTTAAAAAATGTTAAGGTCCCGTTTCGTTAAGGTTTTTATTTTTTAAGTATTTATTTTCCTCTTTATGAGACATGTCATTCTTTCATAATATATCACCTTTAATTCAAAAAATAAATATTTATTTAAAAAAAAACTTATTTTAATTAGTGGAACGGGGCCTAAGCTAGCTTCCAGCTTTCCAAGAGACATCCAATTAGTATTTATGTGAACAAAAATATATTTTTCCTCAATATCTAAAATACAAATAAAGGAACTAATTTTTATTTGAAAAGTTACTGGGAAAAAAAACTTATGTTTTCTAAAACTATGCAACTTCACAAAATTTTTAAACAAACATGAACTTTTTATTTTACGTGCATATATGGAGTTACAGAATAATTTTATTAAAAGTATGAGATATTACATGGGAAGGGAGAATAGAGAAATGAAAAAAAGGTTGTTTACGTCTTGGATGTGTAGTTGGTATGTTTGCAAGGGTAATCTTGTCATAAATCAAAGTTTAACTGGTGATGTCATACTTTTCTGTTAGAAATTCAACGTTAACTTAACAGAAGGGGGAGTGTAGAGAATAGTTTAAAAAGGAAGGGAGGGCAGTGATATTTCAGAAAGTTGAGGGGAGGTTGCTGCATTTGTCAGAAACCTCAGGGGAGGTTAGTGAAATTTACCCTTGTAAACAAATATAGTGGATATTTAAGACAAATTCAAAGACAAACATCAAAGTGAAATGACAAAACAAAATGAGGTAATAAACCGAAAATAGTATTATTATTGTTGTTTTGATAATAATTTGTTAATATTATTATTTTGATAATTAATTAAATTATTTTGTTATCAGGTGTATAGATTAAGTAAATGGTGTAGTTGAGAGTGGATGAGAGTAAATGACTGAAATAAATGGTGTAGTTGAGAGTGAGAAGTAAATGAATCAAGTAAATGATGTGGTTGAGAGTTGATGAGAGTAAATGGATGAAGTAAATGGTGTAATTGAAGTGGATGAAAAGTAAAAAAAAAATTTGGGATGGAAGTATTTGTTTATTTTGAGAAATTAAAACTTTTTTGAAGTGCTCGATTACCGGATATCAAAATTATTTTTTAATGGAAGTAGTAAATGAATTAGGGTTGAGAAAGTTGAGAAAAATTAAGGTGGAGGAAAAGTTAGTTAATTATCCATCCCTTTTTACATCATGCGTTCTATTTTACATCTAACTAACTTTTAACCACTTTTTTCATCTATTATAACTATCCATCGGAATGCAAAATGCAACTCCATTGGAGTTACTCTACGACAAGATGAGAGAAAACTAACATTCTGTCTATCATGAATTTCTTTTACTTTTCCAATTCATCCAAAAAAGTGGATAGATCAGGAGAAACAAATTGAATTGGGTAAATTTTGCTGATCTCCTCTAAGGTTTCTGACAAATGCTCTGAAATTACACTGATCTCCCTTGCATCAGAAAGATTATACAGATTCCCAATATTGGAAAAACCGTTCAACCATGAATAGAGAAATTCGAAAGTCACTCATGAGGTTGAGTATCTGTCCGTGCAGGGTATTGCCCTTTTTTCTAACAATCTCAAAAGTCGATCCTAGATGGCGTAATGCAAGACTGTCATGAAAAATAAACTCCGACGATGGATAGAGAAATTCGGAAGTCAACAGGGTCGATCTCTTTCCGTGCAGAAAGTCCCTTATTTTCTAACAATCTCGAAAGTCAGAATCCTGGATGGCGCAATGCAAGACATCATGTTATCACTGAATGAATCCGCTCACCAATCAAACAGGGATTCGTCGTCGTCATATCAAGGATTAATAGATCGCATTTAGAGCAACATTAGAAAGCGGCATTCTTACCCAGATACATTACAAAAGTGTTTTTCTTTTCTTTTTGCTTTTAAAAAGAATAAGAGTAAGAGAGATAACAGCCACAATCGCTTAGGTCAACAAGAGATACAGCAACGTCAACAGAATTCATATTTCTAATGGGATGATGAACATAAGAAACAGTCAAAAATTGTTCTCACTAGGTCTAAGAACATTGTACTCCACACATCAACCAAAGCCAGGACCGGTTCAGTAAAACAAAACATGCTAGTCTCATGGTCCTTTCAATAACTAGGACAAAATCTACTGCCGAAGCTGTCTACCCAAAGTTGCGATACCTCATACTCCCAGCAAAACGCTTAAACTAAACAAAAACAAGTGAAAGCCATTGCTGCTCATTCATCTTCTTGGCTGCGCAACCTGGCCAGCTTGTTGGTAACTACAACATCAAGCTGAGCTGCGCGCTCAACAATCTCCTTCCGCTTCCTAGTCGACACATTGTGTGCTATTTCCGCGCAGTAAGTCCTGAAATTACATGAAAACATAAAGAGTGATAAGAAAATCAGGTTGACGTGTCTCAAAATAATCTTTGGTAGGTAGGGAACAGAGAAGTGGTCACGGGAAGACGGGAAGAAAGTCTTGGGAAAAACATTAAGGCACCTGTTGTGCATCATCAAAACTTCTAGCTCTTTGGCATTGTGCACAAGGAATTTCTTAAACCCATTAGGAAGAAAATGGCGAGTCTTCTTGTCTGAACCATAGCCAATGTTGGGCATGAGAGTGCATCCTTTAAACTTCCTCCTGACACGGGAATCAATACCCTTGGGCCTGCGCCAGTTTTCCTGCCACCCACCATATCATAGGCACAAAACAGAACATGATAATATCAGTGACCTAAACGTTATCCCTCGCAAAAGGCAAGTCTAGAAGCATCCAAGCATTTCTCAACTAGTCAGCACGGTTTCCACCATTCAGCCAAATAAGCATGTGACAATATCAAATCTACCAAATTAAACAATGGCTAAACCACAACATAGCAATAAAATGGTGCTTAAAAAACATAACACAGAGTCCATACACTGTTTTAAGTTCAATCGCGTTCAAAGTTATATACATACTGCCAAAAGGCACAGAGCAAACCATTTCTAATAGGCCAGTATGACCTATCTGTCACTAAGGTAAACAGGTTGGACTATTATAGACTACCGTATTCATATGAATCATATCTACTTATTATCAACATGTCTTCCAGAATTAATAAGCATAAAACTGAATATTGTACACACTGAATTAGGCAACAACTTGACGACACTGAGTACTACTAGTTAACAAAATGCTACAACTTGGTTAACTCAAATTACGGTTACATATATTGAAAAGGCATGTCAAGTAACATAGTGGCAGTTTATAGCAAGTGGCCTGCTGAACCAGCAATATGAAATAGAAGAATACACACTCCATCCAATCTACTATTTCTGGAATGGTGCAGGCAAGGCATACCTTCACAGAGATCTTCCAGTCACTTTGGGGCCTCTTGAACTTCTTAACTCGCTTCTTCACAATCTTCTTGGTGAGCAAAGGAACGGCCATCGTTTCTATACCAATGACACCAATATAAAACAGTTGAGTAAATTTGAGACATATTCGGAAACAATGAGCTAAAGATAGCCACAAATACAAATTACATACGTGAGTTTGATTATTGAAGGTTTATTCAGACCAAAAAGGTGAGGCTCAAGAAAATCAAAATAAGGTGTGCTTCTAGGGTCCCCTATTTTGCTTGCTACACTCATGAGCAAACAACAAGGTGTTATTTGTGTCCCCCTTCTCTACCAATTTTTCCAAGTTGTACCAAGTGGGGATTTGTTTTCCGGAAATCATATCTATTTCCTGTACACGTTCATCAATGAAGTGGCATCAAAGAGGCAATGACTATCCAGTATCCAGCTACTCAAATAGGGGAAGAGGTGGTTTTTTCGTTTCCGGCAGTGGTGAGGGTGGAAGAGATGAGAGAAACAGCCTCAAAATCTCTCCTACATTTCTTTCTCATCGAGAATTTGACATCCATTAAACATAACATTTTAATACTCACAACACAACATCTCTAGAGCTGATTGAAGGAACTAAATCGCAAATAAACTTACGAGCTTTTTACCATGAAATGAACATCATCTATTCCTCTTTCAGAATTCTTATCCAAACCTAAAGATCATAAATACGCCTACATCACTAGCCATGACCATGAGCAAGAAATTCTACAATACTACTACGTTCGGATCAATGATTTTTCATGAGTAACTAATCAAACAGATAAGCATTTTTGGACAAATCCATTTCTTATTACATTACATACTCCTAGCACAACCAAATATCGTGAGGAAATTAACATCAGCTTCCGTTACTTTTCTCCCTTTTTTTTATTCTCAGATATAGTCTCAAGATATTTTGAAGGCCATTGTTATGGAAGCACTTTAAATCTACTGATTCATAGGCTTATTCATCAATTGCAAAGAAATCACCCAATCAACCTATCTAAATCTCAAGTTTCAGCATAACAAATGCAAATAACCAATAGAGAGATGAAGAGATTATGGGTTTCGAACCTGGTCGCGACGCTGCGGTGAGCCCACCTGTGAACCCTAACTCTGTTAGGAGGAAATGAGAGAGAGAGGACCGAGAGGTTACTTTTGGGCCGTATCTTGTTTTGATAATAAAAGGGCTCTGTCTTCCCCCGGGCCTCCTGTTCACGTGAGGGTCCAGTAGGTTGCAAAGCCCAGCCCAAAAAAGACATGGGAATGCCCCATCCATCATGACCCAAAAGTGTTGAGAATGAAATCACTTGCGTAACGAGTAGGTAATATTCAAAATCAAATAAGATTCATATTGCATATAAAAAATGTTATAAATTAAAACTTATAGACTACGATTCTTTGCTATGTGATGGCTTCACATACAGCATCATTGTTGTTTCAATGCTGCACACATAAATTAAGCGAAATTATGAAATTTTATCATCGAAGATGCTTTAGGCACAGGCAACTAATTTTATTTTTTTCATTTTATAAAGTGTCAACATCGGTACTTGTTCTAATATTTTATTCTTTTAATTAAGAAATTGTCACGATTCTTATATCTGTATATTGCATCGTATTAATGTCGATCCTGCATCAGTATTCATTCTTGATCATCTATGCTGGCTAGCTTCATTTTATTGACTGGAGTAATTGTGATTTGGTCATTTCATGGCCTGGTTAGTAGACCACTTCACAATTTCTTAGTAGTATATATTTCTAACACTTATCTCAGTAGTTTGAACATAATTTGAAGGTTCATAATGTGCTTATGTTGAGGCGGATTAAAAAAAAAAAAATTGTGCTTATGTTGAGCATTTTAGACCTACATGTATGTACCACGTAAGCAAGATGTGTTTTAAAAGAATTATTATCACAACAAGAATGGCGTACACGCCGAAATTATAAAATAATCAGTTAGAATCATCAAATAAAATTATTACTAATCCTTTTTTTATAACTCAGATGTTCAGGTGAGTTTATACGCACCCATGATTTGTCATATTTTATATCACAAAAGAGTTCACACGAGAATCTTCGCATGAAATTATCTTAATTCATACTCCATATAAACTATTCACCACCCCAACTTCTTCCATTTTCTCCTCTCCTTGTATAAAACCTTCTCAACATTTGAAACAACTCCAACTTCTTCCCAAATGGCTTCTCTTCAATTCAAAGCTGTGCTCTTTCTCTGCCTTTCTTCACTAATGCTTCTGCTAATCTCACCCTCCCATTCCCTAAAATGCACCTCACAGACCTTCAAAAACAACAAGCAATACAACAACTGCACAGACTTGCCTTACCTCGACGCCTTCCTCCACTGGACCTACACTCCCTCCGCCTCCTCCCTCTCCATCGCCTACGTTGCCCCTCCCGCCAAACCCGACGGTTGGGTTGCCTGGGCCATCAACCCAATCGGCACGGGCATGGCGGGCTCCCAAGCCCTCCTCTCCTTCGAGCAACCGGATGGGTCCATGATCGTCAACACCTACAACATCAGCTCCTACAGCTCGGTTGTCGAATCCAAGATCGCCTACGACGTCTCTGACGCCAGCGCGGAACATTCTGATGGTGTCATGACGATCTTTGCCACGCTGGCATTGCCGGTGGACACGAAGTCAGTGAACCAGGTTTGGCAGGTTGGGGGATCGGTCACCGAAGGCGTTCCGAACCATCACGAGTTCGAGACGGCGAATTTGAATTCCATGGGGACTCTAGTTCTGTGAACCGTGCTTCTTCCGCACCACAAATCCTGAGTAATCCAAAAAAAAAAATAGTGTTCAGTGATGATAAATTCAGGTTAATTTTATTTATGATCACATACATGTAATATTATGTGGGTTTCTTTTTTGTCATTCGTTAAATCTAATCTCCTCTATCCTAAGGGATTAAGGGAGAGAGATGTATGTTTACGTGAATCGAACACATATTGTCCATGTGCATGAGAATATAAGGAAGACATCAACTGTACTCCACTCCACTCATTATTACGTGGGTTCAGTTCTTTGGTTCTTTAAATGAAATTCCAATAGGGAGAACCCCGGTAGAAAGAAATCATGTTCGGGCACCTACCCTAGGTTGGTCCTCTCTCCTCTATAAACAAAATCCCCATACCTCTCCTTGTCATCAGAGATAGGAAACTCCAAGCCCATCAACATACATTCGTTCAAACTTTCAACGAAAGATTTTTGTTTTACTTCCGGCACTCTTTTTGCTGAAGTGATAGGCACATGCATCTCAATACTGAGTCGTACGGAATTAGCATGACCCGGTGATCAAATTCTTGGTGGGAATCATCAACTTTATAATGTTTCAATAACGGCTCACGCTTTTTTAATGATCTTTTTTAGAGTCGTTCGCGGTTGGGATCGGATTTCTAGAAATTCGAGGACCGAATCGGTAGTCACAATTTTTACAAAATGAGATCCGTGTCCATATCTAATAGATGCGCCTGATTGTAAAGGGAGGAATATGCATGTGCCGTTAGAGATCATGTGGGGTGGTTGGACCCAATGACTGTCTTCTTGATTGACTCCAAAATATGAGTAGTAAGCATGTTCTTATCCCTAATAACAAACATTAATAAGTTCATGCACTGCATGCCTATAAAAGTAGTAATAAGTACCCACTCCATTATTTTCTGCTGATACACAACAAAACTTATCCTAAGTAATTATAAGGTCTTTGTTTTTCTTCTTAAAGGGAGATAAGAAAACAAAATAATTTTATATCCTATTGATTTTCACGATAGTGTTAAAGGAAACATAGTCTCATATTACTGGAGAGTATGATGCATGGGTGATCAATTAATAATATTTGTGAGCTCTCCAATACTCATTGTTAACTGGCTTTGAGATGGATATAAAATTTTCACATGATTTTGACCCATTTCACCATGCATTTTAAGAATTTATAATCTACACCACACGATGATAGACCAGACCTCAAACGTCCTCAGTTTATTGATTCCGTCCTAATCGATTCAAGAAGAAATAGAAGAAGAAGAAGAATGAGAGAGAGAGAGAGAGAGAGAGAGAGAGAGAGAGAGAGAGAGAGAGTGAGAGAGAGAGAGACTCAGCACATCACCATCACAGTGTGAAATGGGAGAAACATGTTAATTAATTTGTTGCACGGTAGTGAGTTTAATTTATTGCACAAAAGAGAACTCGAAAGTCATTGTACGTATCTTAGGGAAAGAGCACATTAAACCCTGTGCGCAAAAGGGGTGTAAGTTGTAACCATCCTAAAGAGAGCGCAATCCGCGTGCCTCGACCTCCCAGCCACATGATCGTGCAAGCTATTATAACCTTTTCTTTTCTCTACAAATATTAATTTGTTATATTTGGTTGATTATTATTAAGGGGTGTTTCCACTAACAAAAAAACACTAAAAATTTAACCCATTTTACTATCTCATTTTCACTAACAAAAAAGTTTCAGTATTTTACTATCTCGTTTTCACTAACAAAAAAGTTATCAATAAAAACTTTTTTTGCTACAGTAATGCTACTCACAAACCCATTAACAACTTATTCACTACTGGAAATAACTTGATATTTCTCAACAACTTATTCACTACCGAAAACACCTAACAACTTCTCCATCACAAACAAAAATCTATAAATTTTTCACTATTGGAAACACGCCTAAGTGTAGGCATTTATTTTCTAGCATAAAAATCCAAATTTTTTAATTTATCCAACAGGTTATTCATTCATAGTACTCCCGGAAAAAAGTCTACAAGTTCTAATACTATTAATCATCCCTTAACACAGAATAAAATTAGTTTCCAAATCTCTACTAAAGTGTTGAAAGCTGGCAGTTTGTTCTTTCTGTGGTGATAGCAATGGCTTTTGGATCAGTGGTGGGAAAATGGGCCCAGGAACGGTCTCGTGGCATAGCTAAGGGCTCTACGCGATGGGCTGACCATAGCTTATGATATGAACCCAAAGGAATCAGGATTTTATCCTAGCAGTGGCGAAATGTATACTAAAAAAATTTAGTAGTGACGAGACTATATAAGTTGGGCATAATTTTTTTTTACATATAATAATTGTATTTTCTAAAATTCTTATTGTGGCGGTCGCCACCACTAAACCCCCTCTGATCTCATCCTTGTATGAACCTACTCGGTCTTCAGGTGGAAACAGATCGACTCACAAGAGGTGAGTTCATACAGATGAGGAGAATCATTGAGAGAGAGAGAGAGAGAGAGAGAGAGAGAGAGAGAGAGAGAGAGAGCGCCAAGGTTTGTTATTTGTTAAGTTCCAAAAAGTTGAGGCTCAAAACACCAAAACAAGGTGTGCCTCTGCCCTCTTGGGTCCTCTGTCTTGGTTTATTTCATTCATGAGCCAAAAAAAAAAATGGTTGTCCTCGATTTCTGTCCCTGGCTTCTTACATGTATGAACAACAATTAATTGTTGCTTCACATACATCATGCATCATGATCGTTGCGGTTTCAATGTTGTTAAACGTTGTTATACACACACATTATGTTAAGATAAAATTATTGTCGAGAGTGCTTTTAAGCACGGACAAGTGCTAGATTTTTATATAACATACGACGAATTCATAGTAACTGTATATGCATCCTATTTTCTTTTAAAAATGTCACATTTTGCATAGTTATAGACTTGTCGTATTAATATTCGATCGGTATTGGTTCTTAATCTATGGTGGCTAGCTTCATCTAATTAATTGACTAGGTAAATTCTGATTTGATCAATTAATTCTCCAATTACTAGTTCAATTCACAATTTCTTAGCAAGATTTATCAGCAACTTTTTGATTGTTTAATAATGCGCTTATGTTGAGCTTTTCACACCTTCATGGATGTAAACAAGATGTGTTTAAAAAAATATATATATATATTATCATAGCAGTAGTATTGATTCTCAAATCTCAAACTTTTGAAACAGTCATCCCAGCCTATCTTCTCTAGTATAAGGGAGACTGTGCAGTCAGGCCTGGCATTTGCTAATTTCTCTTTTATTACCAAAATATTATTGTATGCATCAGTTCGAGCTTAGAGAGAAATTAGTAGAAAGGGATTCAACGTCTCTCCATATTTTTCCAAAAAAAAAAACTCGTCTCTATAAACTCAAACCCCAGACATTTCCTTTGATATAAGTACAACGTATTGCTTTTCGACTTTGCCAGCCCTCACTAGTACTCTTTTGAAGCTCATTTTAAATTTAAATTTGCTCTAATCTAAAAGGCCTACATTAGTTATCCCAATCCCAAATGTGTTACTATTAATTAGGGTGGTTGGGCCGATTTGTGACCACAAAGGTAAACGGCAAAAAAGGTTAAGGGACCATTAGCGTTGTTGCAATATCAATTCATACAGATGAGTTAAATCATTAGATGCATGTTTGCATATATCTACGTGTGTGGAAAATTTTGATGAGATAAAGATTTTATTTATAAAACCCATCGTCGGATAAGTTTTATGGACAGGTTTGAAAATATATACGGTATGGTAATTGTTTTCTGAACTAATGATTTTATTTGAATGGTAAGTATTATATATTTTGACCATTAAATATATATCTTTGTACCTCGTAATAAGCTTATGAAAAATTCTAAAATCAGTCTAATGGGCTGACAATAATAGGGGAGTGAATGTGTATTAAAATATGTAAAAAAATAAGCAAAAAATAATATTTTTCTTGTTTTCTAGTGTGCTTATTATCAATCCAGTGGGTTGATAATAGTAAGACCGTAAACTTATTTAACTCCGAGCTTCCAAATAATTTTTCCTTCTAATTTGCACACGAACTCTAGTGTTTGAGTGTGGTTATTAGTATTTTCTCTAGTATTTGGAATGTGGTTAGAGGTACGTAGTTGCCAAACAATTCCTTTAGGGAGTAATAATGTTTATTTTTGGTGAGTTGTAGAAGCACTTCTCTTCTAGAAAGATCGAGTTGGTCGTGATGAGACGAGTAATTATTTAGTAGTTTCATATACAGACAGACGGAACTAACGCGTATCATTTTAGCACCGCGTATCTATGTGGGATTTATATATTTAGTCGTGAATTTTAAAAGAATATACGTGCAGTGTTGAAATGTATCGGACCGGAGCACCACATAACCGTGCTTCAGGACACCACATAACCGTGCTCCGGGAGAACTATAATTAAACAGTAGCGACAACGTCAAAGAACGAGGAATTCCAAGATTTCGAATCCGTAGTGTAAGTTTGGGAATATGACGCAAGAGTCATGATCCATTCAATCTTGCGGTTAATATATCTTGGAATTTGAGTACTAACGTATATAGGAAGCTTTTAGATTCAAGGATTCCTACAAATTGACCCACTTTACCGTAAAGACTGACTTTAACATAATTTATACGTAACTGTAGCGATTCGCTCTTTGTACAATATTGTCCGTTTTAGACGTTTAAAGTCCATAGACTTCCCAGTAAGTTACCCATCCCTGGACTACCCCAAGATGAGCATGCTTAACTGTGAAATTCCTATGCGCTTTTGCCCGCCCTCAAGGCTTTAAAATGCCACTTGCCTCCTCCCGTCCGGACGGAGCCTTTTATCCTGCAGTACCGTCGGTTACCAGAGAGTGGGGTGGCACAGTAACTGTATAGAAATTGCTCCAAGACCCAACTCATTACTCTCTCTCTGTAATCGTGAGTGGTTCTTATTTTCCACAGTTGGGGCACCTACCACCCAAGTGGGAATCCTAAAACTTTTACTTTCAAAATAGCGATCTGCTTTGGACGACTGGGACAAGGCGAATGCAGCAAACACGTTATTCTGTTCCCACATGAGATGGCTCATGGAAATTTCCTAAAAGAAGTGGCTTTTGCCTTGTCGTTGATTCACACAAAGTGATCATCATACTTGCGTCTGGAGTTTCGTCATTCCCAATTCTCTCTCTCTCTCTCTCTCTAGTCAAAAAGGGGCCATTGATCACTTCTCTAACTCAAAGCTTGACTTATGGAAATGATTTCATTAAACATACAATTTTGTTTCCGTGTCCTACTGAAAATGGGAAATGCAATGAAACCCACAGTATAGTACTAATTAAATAGCGACGTAAAGATTAAAAAGTTCGCTGATCAAATACTTTTTAGATGAAAAAAAAATAATACTACTTACTAGTACTTTTTTGAGATGAATATAAAGTATCATCTAAGTTCTTTAATATATATATTAAACTATATTTTTGAGATGAACAAATATAATATATGTACCCTAATAATTAATCCTGTCAAACAAATGTGACTGTTGCGTGTTGGATCCGGGATTCGTTTATCACTGGAAATCCGCTACACACCAAAAAGAAACAATATTAGAAAACTTACTGAACCAATTTCAGGCGTCCGGAAATTGGCAATCGGGGCTAGTATTTTATGGAGAATACTATATCCTTAAAGCAAATTCGTCCCCCACACCGGTGCTCTTGGGTCTTGTAGAGACCCGTATTTTTTAGGTCGTATTTTTCTTTTATGAACGTATGGCCCGTCGAAATAGACAGTACGGATATTCGGTGTGACGTGTTCGTAGAAGGATATAAAGGTAATTATGTGAGAGGTGCACGTGTGAGTGTGTGGTGCGAGAAGCGGGGGATTGCTCCCCACCTCTATAATTCTCCCCAGGAGAATTATTTCTCCATTTTTTCCTCTCTCACTCTCTCGGCTATCTCTCTCTCCTCCTCTCCTCCGAAAAACTCCCTCTTCTCTTCTCTCTTCGATTTCATCTACCTAGGGTGTGATTCCGGACAAGGCCGGAGGATTAAAGTTGTTATACGGAGCACGGGCTTTCCGGATATTCAAGAAAAATCATGATCGGACCTCGTGGAGCTACGGTTGACTTGGTCAAAGGGTCGGGTTTTGCTCAAAACCCTTGAAGTAGGGATTTCTCACTTCTATTATGTGTGTATGTGTTGATTTGGTGTTTGAATCGTGCCCTAGATAGTCGTTTTCGTTGTTAGAAAGGTTCTGGTGGAGTCTGAAAATCGTGTACTGAAAACCAAGGTCCTACCGGTAGGAGTTTTGGTCCTACCGGTAGAAAAGCTGTCCAGAGATGTCATTTTCGTGAAATTGTGGTCTCCTACCGGTAGGAAAAAGTGTCCTACCGGTAGGAAGTGAAAAATTCAGCATTTTGGCAAAACTTCGAACGGGCATAACTTTTTCATCCGAACTCCGTTTTGGGCAAATTTTATATCGAAATTCATGTGCCGGACGTCTACTTTCCAATGGTGGTGGTCTCATCTCCTAATTATTAACCAATAAGATTTGGTAGCCAAAATAAGAAAGATATGTTCGTATAACGTTGGAAAATCCTTTTTCTTAGAATCGTTTGAGTGAGATACGGATGTTCTTAGGTTCTCCTAATTGTTTAATTGAGTGGTTGGATGAGGCTAGTGGTATACTAGGCTTTGTGGTGGTCATTGGGTTCCGTATGAGTCCTGTAACACCGAAACAAGGGTTTAGAGAACATAAGAGATGTAGGTGGGCGAAGGTTGTATGTGTTAACACGCAATGTGAGAAACAAACACATAGGACACTCTTTTGAGTTAGGCAACGCTAGGCATGGGTAGGTGAGACATTTCCCTTATGTTTGACATGTGATACGTCATTTGCGTAAATTGTATGGTTTTTATGAGTTGTAAGGTGAAAATCTATGAACCGTTGCGAGAGAAGATCCTTTGAGATGTGAATGCTTATATGAAGGATGAATGGTGTAATGATTATGAGTTAAATGAAGTCGGGTTATCTTGATTGTTAGTACAGCTACTACTATGTGAATATGTCTTCGTTGTGAGTTTGTTATATGTGATTGAGATAAATGACTAAATTGTAAAGTATATCGGATGAACTGTGGTATGGTGAACTATGATGTGTGACTTGAATTAGCTCCCCTGTGAGGGAGGTACTAGTGGGGAGTATCGGGATTTCTTGATTGGCCCGGCAGGAGCTTTTGCTCATGATACAGAATGACGAGGAAATTGTGACACGATGTGAATGGAAAGGGGCTATCATTGTGAAAGTGTAAGTGATACGAAAGACATCGGTGTTGCAATTATTTGATTACGATAGTTTCTTAAGTCAAGATATCGGATTGGTGATTCGAAGTAATATGAGGGATAGTAGCAGTCATGAGAAAATCGTATAAATAGTAAGTTCTCATGATTGAATTATAGTTTTGGGTGTGTAGTCACGGTATTTCATTTATGTCGTCGACGTTGGGGAAAGTTTCTAGTCGTGTTTCGTCTCATCTTTTGAGATACCGTACCTTGTTTCTGTTATTCATTCTACCTGTCATCCCATTCGTATATAATAGTTGTGTAGATTTCTCTACTGGGCACGTGTTTGCTCAACCTACCATTTCAGGTTCATTGCAGGTCATGGTCATGGTCATGGTCATGGAGTACTTGGAATGCATGCTGACATTATCGACTAAAGCGATTTTGGAGATTACTGTATTATTCTTGTATAACAAACGACTTTGTTATGAAATTCCTACTTTGGAAGATTGTATTTGTAAACCAGTTTGTGGAAATGGAAACTGAACTGTATTTTGGGGTATTGTATGTACGATTGTGAGGACTTTGTATTTAAAATGATATCGTTATTTATGTTGAAAATCGAGGGCGTGACAGGTCTCTTGAACGTTTGCCTCCCAGGATTACTCGATTTTCGAAGAACGGAAGTAGCACTACAATCTGTTCAACGGGCGAACCAGGAAATTGTGCAGAACTCTCTCAGAATATGTATGTTATGAGTGTAGGAATTTTTGTTACTGAAATGGGAGGAGATGGGTCCTATTTATAGAGAAGTAGGCACCCGAACGAAAAGGAACGGTGACTGTTCGAAATGGTGTTAGGAAAAAGATGCAACTATTCGAAGTGGTCTCAGCCGAAGAGACGCATCTATCCGAAATAGTCTACGCCAAACCCATACTTCGGTTTGGCCGAACCAACACAACATGTTCATTTTTCCAAGGCACACGTAGCCAGCCAAGGTAAATGAAGCATTGCATTGATTGGTTTAGTTTGCCACAAGTTGATTTATAAGCCAACTCTAAAATCAATTCAAAAGCTTTAAAAAAATGAAGTAACTAATTAAATTAATCACTACAAATTTCCACCAACTTTAAGCCTTAGAATTTTATGAAACCCACTGCCACGCTCGGCCCGGTTCAGCGGCAAACTAAATAATTTCTAAGTACTCCAAATATATTTATTTATCCACCATTGGACAAATAAATTACAACCAACTTGAATGATTTATTTTGGAGTCAATTTCCAATTCACTTATTTCCAACAATCCCCCACATGAATGAAATTGATGAACACGATGTGCAGCAATATTCAAATGACGAGAGTTCAA
Organism: Rhododendron kiyosumense; assembly: GCA_019656275.1. Taxonomy (NCBI): domain Eukaryota; kingdom Viridiplantae; phylum Streptophyta; class Magnoliopsida; order Ericales; family Ericaceae; genus Rhododendron; species Rhododendron kiyosumense. The sequence continues at coordinate 300,808 of BPLS01000659.1, forward strand.
TAGGAAATCACCTGTATAGAGTAAGGTAGCTTTTGGCTTTGAACCTCCCCTTGTGAGTTACTATCGGATTTACTAGCTAACCAGTGAACGTGATGTCTTGAACTGTTCAGCCGTTTGTGTAAACCAAGACAACAGTAGTCACACAGGATCTTTCCAAACACAATTTGGTTCTTACGGTTTTGTCCATTTTGGCCCTGGAACATCACCTGGTTTCAGAGAATGCTTTAGAGAATTCAGCCTTAAAATTCTCATAGAAGCGGCCCACTTCGCACTCACATAGGTGATTCTTATTAGGAGCACCCTGTTATACCCCACTTGGAATTTCCACAGTATAAGAACCATTAAAAGCAAAGCTTAACCTAAAACGCTACAGGCATCACTGTTTCACCATAGGAATGAGTCGGAGAGGTATCTCCTTAGTGATTCTCCTAAGTCTCATACAACTCGGTTGTCCCGTTGAACCTAGATCTTGGGATCTCCAGTCAGCTAGGTTGGGTTGCCGTTATAGAGACTTTTAATTGGTAGGCTTTAGCCCCATTCCCCTCGATGAACGAACAACTGACTCTCTTGATAACCCTTTGGTTAGCGGATCCGCGATATTATCCTTTGACTTTACATAGTCAATAGTGATAACTCCATTCGAGAGTAGTTGCCTAACGGTATTATGTCTACGACGTATATGACGAGACTTACCGTTATACATATTATTCTGTGCCCTGCCAATTGCTGATTGACTATCACAATGTATGCAGACAGCTGGCACAGGTTTAGACCAATTTGGTATATCTTCCAAAAGATTACGAAGCCACTCAGCTTCTTCACTAGCTTTATCCAAAGCTATGAACTCTGATTCCATTGTGGACCGAGCGATGCACGTCTGTTTGGAGGACTTCCAAGCCACAGCTGCACCACCTAATGTAAACACATATCCACTTGTGGATTTTGAGTCATTGGTGTCAGATATCCAGTTCGCGTCACTATATCCTTCTAGTACCGCTGGATACCGAGTATAGTGCAATCCATAATCTTTGGTAAACCTTAGATATCTAAGTACCCTGATTATTGCCGTCCAATGATCCTTCCCTGGATTACTGGTATACCTACTCAGTTTGCTAACTGAATAGGCTATGTCCGGTCTTGTACAATTCATTAAGTACATTAGACTGCCTATAATCCGTGAATATTCCAATTGGTGTACACTCTCACCAGTATACTTGTACAAATGCAATGTTAAGTCTACTGGTGTTTTGGATATAGAATCGTCATACTTGTTGAACCTCTCAAGTATTTTCTCAATATAATGCTTTTGAAACAAGACAATTCCCTCGGACGTTCTAGTAATTTTGATTCCTAGAATAACATCTGCTATACCCAAATCTTTCATGTCAAACTTGGAGTTCAACATTCTTTTTGTAGATTTAACGATATCATTATTACTCCCAATAATGAGCATATCATTTACATAAAGACAAACAATGACATAACCTTTGTCAATACTCTTGACATACACACATTTGTCACATTCATTGATTTTGAAACCATTTGAAATCATGACATTGTCAAACTTCTCGTGCCTTTGTTTGGGTGCTTGCTTTAAACCGTACAAAGATTTTACAAGCTTGCACACTTTCTTCTCTTGTCCTGGAACCTTAAACCCTTCTGGTTGTTCCATGTAGATCTCTTCATTGAGATCACCGTTTAAGAAAGCTGTTTTAACATCCATTTGATGTATCTTGAGATTGTTTAGAGCTGCAAAGGCTATTAACATTCGTATGGATGTTATACGCGTAACAGGTGAGTAAGTGTCAAAGTAATCAAGACCTTCCTTTTGTCTGTATCCTTTGACCACAAGTCTCGCCTTATACTTGTCAATTGATCCATCTGCTTTCATCTTCCTTTTGAATATCCACTTGTATCCTAAAGGTTTACAACCTTGTGGGAGATCTACAAGTTCCCACGTGTGATTTTGCAGAATGGATTCTATCTCACTGTTAATAGCTTCTTTCCATAAAGGAGCTTCAGGAGATGACATTGCTTCCTTAAAGCTTTGAGGTTCAGCTTCTAACATGTATGTCAGAAAATCTGGACCAAAGGATTTTGATGTCCGAGCCCTCTTACTACGTCGAGGCTCTTCATCCTCATCCTTCTCCTCTTGAATTGAGTCCTCCTCAATTTCCATATCTTCAGTTTCTTGAACTGACCTGGGCATTCGTGTATTTCTCCATGGAAATACATGTTCAAAGAATGTAGCATTCCTGGATTCCATGATTGTATTAGCATGGATTTCTGAATTTTCTGACTTATATACAAGGAACCGATATGCACTACTATTGTCAGCATAACCGATGAATGCACAATCAACGGTTTTTGGTCCTATCTTAACTCTCTTAGGATCAGGAACCGCTACCTTAGCCAGACACCCCCACAATCGTAAGAATTTATAGGTAGGCTTGTGACCTTTCCATAATTCATACGGTATCACATTGGATTTCTTGTGAGGGATCCTGTTCAGAATATAGTTAGCAGAGAGAATCGCGTCTCCCCACATATTCCTCGGTAATCCTGAACTTATCAACATGGCATTCATCATTTCTTTCAGAGTTCTGTTCTTTCGTTCAGCAACTCCATTAGATTGCGGTGAGTAAGGAGCAGTCGTTTGGTGAATTATCCCATGTTGGGCACAAAATTCACCATAAGGTGCTTCATATTCACCCCCTCGATCACTTCTAATTGCTTTGATCGTTTTGCCAAGTTGATTCTCCACTTCACTTTTGTAGTGGATAAACTTTTCTAAGGCTTCGTACTTGCTTTTAAGCAAGTACACATAACAATATTTTGTGCAATCGTCAATAAAAGTAACAAAGTACTTATGACCTCCTCTAGTTTGAACAACTTTCAAATCGCACAAATCCGAATGGATTAAAGCAAGAGGTTCTGTACTTCTTTCAACTTTGTGAAAAGAATTCCTTGCCATTTTAGCCTCCACGCATATTTCACACTTATGATCCGAGTTTATATCAAATTTAGGCAAACAGTCCAAGTTAATTAAACGGCGTAAAGTGCCATAATTTACATGGCCTAATCTACCATGCCACAATTCAGAAAACTCAAGGATATAAGCAGAAGATGTGTTTATCTCATTGATACCCGGAGAGGCCGGAACCTTAGTTAGTACATTCATTTTGAACAGCCCATTACACATGTAGCCCCTACCAACATAAACCCCATTTTTAGTCAGCACAACTTTATTGGCTTCAAAAACCATACGAAAGCCGTTCTTGACCAAGAGTGAGCCAGATATCAGATTCTTGCGAATTTCTGGCACATGCATTACATCATTCAGAGTGAGCACCCTTTCAGAAGTCATCTTTAGCAGCACTTTACCTTGTCCTTCAACCTTGGAACTCGACGAATTTCCCATGAAGAGTTGTTCGTCAGAATCCACCGGTTGATAGGTGGTGAACATCTTTTTGTCTGCACACACATGGCGAGTGGCGCCAGTATCCAGCCACCACTCCTTGGGATTAGAACCCACTAAGTTAACTTCTGAAACCACAGCCGATAGGTTCAAGCCATCAACCCCATCAGAGAGAGTCTCAATCTCCATCTCCGTCATATTGGCCTGCATTGGTTTCTTGTTCTGATTACCTTGCTTGTCACACACAAAGCATTTCCCATCAAACGTGGGCTTCTTAGCATAGATCATAGGCACCATAGCGGGAACCGGAGCCACAACAGCAGTAGGGTTTACGGGAGGGTTAGACCCAGAGGTTTTCCCACTTTCTTTCACAATTTCGGTAGTCATTTCTGTTTCACAAACAGAAGATTGACACAGTAAAAAATAATTAAACCAATCAATAAAATGATACAACCGAAAGTAATCTGATTAATAGATTCAAAATATTTGTTCCCAACAAATAGCAGACAAATCACCGAGAGAAATAAATCCGAAATCGAAACAGATTATTAACTAGCACAAAAAGGTAACTAATACTAATGTCTAAAAATTACAGTCACGGCTACCAAATTACAGTGGGTCTACTAATTAAATTTCCCCTTAGAAGGACCAAGTAATTAATTATCAAACCCACTACAACTGATGTTACCAACATACAATAAACAAAATCACCGAATCACGGAATTCTATCGCAGTTTGTAATTTCTGCTAAAAGAAAGTATAACCCTGCTGATTGCAATTCAAGAAATTAAGTATATAAAACCAAATTAGAAATCAATTTCTTAAGGGACAATATACCTTCCAATTAAAAGAAATCTAAAGGCTCACAAACTGAGAAACCAATTACGAGATTTAAACCTTCCCAATTACAGATTGTACCAAACTGTAACTAAAGAGAATATGCAAACCAAACTCGTACCGGCAAATAAATAAACCCGTGATGGTTTTGAAAAATTTCCAGAAATAAAAAACGAATCAAAATCGAATTTGCTTTAAGACTGTTGGATCCGGGATTCGTTTATCACTGGAAATCCGCTACACACCAAAAAGAGACAATATTAGAAAACTTACTGAACCAATTTCAGGCGTCCGGAAATTGGCAATCGGGGCTAGTATTTTATGGAGAATACTATATCCTTAAAGCAAATTCGTCCCCCACACCGGTGCTCTTGGGTCTCTTGAACGTTTGCCTCCCAGGATTACTCGATTTTCGAAGAACGGAAGTAGCACTACAATCTGTTCAACGGGCGAACCAGGAAATTGTGCAGAACTCTCTCAGAATATGTATGTTATGAGTGTAGGAATTTTTGTTACTGAAATGGGAGGAGATGGGTCCTATTTATAGAGAAGTAGGCACCCGAACGAAAAGGAACGGTGACTGTTCGAAATGGTGTTAGGAAAAAGATGCAACTATTCGAAGTGGTCTCAGCCGAAGAGACGCATCTATCCGAAATAGTCTACGCCAAACCCATACTTCGGTTTGGCCGAACCAACACAACATGTTCATTTTTCCAAGGCACACGTAGCCAGCCAAGGTAAATGAAGCATTGCATTGATTGGTTTAGTTTGCCACAAGTTGATTTATAAGCCAACTCTAAAATCAATTCAAAAGCTTTAAAAAAATGAAGTAACTAATTAAATTAATCACTACAAATTTCCACCAACTTTAAGCCTTAGAATTTTATGAAACCCACTGCCACGCTCGGCCCGGTTCAGCGGCAAACTAAATAATTTCTAAGTACTCCAAATATATTTATTTATCCACCATTGGACAAATAAATTACAACCAACTTGAATGATTTATTTTGGAGTCAATTTCCAATTCACTTATTTCCAACA
>BPLS01000659.1:314368-358309 GCA_019656275.1 Rhododendron kiyosumense
ATTGGTTTTAGCTATCAGGTCTCTGGTGAGTCATGGAGTACTTAAATCCCAAATGGCGGGTAGTGGGATCAGAATACAAGAAGCTGGACCAGTGTTTTGGACCACAGGCAATGGCATCCACTACTTGGTTGAACCACTTGATCAGCAAAAGCTAGCCAGGGTAGGGTATCCACTTCGTGGACATCATTTAACTAAAGGTTGAAAATCCACTTTAAAATGTAATCGGGAACAGTCACGAATCCGGGGATTTTGGAGGTGCGTAATCAAATTGCTTTGGGTCGTTTGAAATGAAACTGTGTTTGTTTTTTTTGTTTGATCAGGATTAGGAAAAGTTCAAACATTAATATTAATAATTACATGGAAATTGTCTATGAAAGGTGGTGGTTGTTGCAAGGGGCCGATCCAGATCCATCAAGTATCTCCAGTGGTCCAAGAAGGATATATAAATCATAGCAGCACCGGCTTTAGGAAGCAAATCAATGTGAGATATGAGTGATAGAGCCATGAGATCACATGGAAATTCTAGTTTATTTATTAGGGACCCTTTCGGGAGGAGAACTTCCAAAAATACAAGGGTTCTAGTGCACTTTTCACTTAGCGTCCGTTCTACTAATTGGGGGTGTACACGGTTTAGATTGGTCCGGTTCTTTAAAAAATCATTAACCGGACCATTTCAAACGGTTCTAGAAAATTAAGAACCAGAACCTAACCAATATATGAGTGGAACCTAACCAGAACCAAACCGCAAAATCGGTCCGGTTTTGGTTTGGTTCTGGTTCCGATTCTATCCAATTAGCATCTAAACCTATCACCGGTGTGTGAGAAAGAGAGACGTGAGATTGAAATTATAAAGACTAATCTGTTAAATAAGTTTGCAAAGAATCGAAAGAATAAAAAGGTAATCTATTTGAATAGAAAAAGAAGGAAGAAAATAAAAACTTTCCTAACAAATGAGATTTCATCTCTAAATAAAGTAAGTTTAGCAAGAAAGAAATTAAGTTACCAAATTACACACATATATTTATTTTTATATAATTATATATATTAGTTTTAAACGGTCCGGTCCGGTTCTAACCACGGTTCTTTAATTGAGAACTAGTAACCTAACCAAAATTAATGGTTCTTATTTTTTTAGAACCATAATCTAACCGCAGAACCACAGAACCAGATCAAATAGGACAGTTCGGTCCGGATCGGACCAGTTTTACGGTTTGGGCGGTTTTCTTGGACACCCCTAAAAAATAAGTACATATTTTTTTTGAAATTAAAGGTGGTGTATCGTTAGAGAATGACATGTCTCAAAAAACAAAGAATAAATACTTAAAATAAAAACTTTAGCGGAACGAGATATTTGAATGTGTCTTGTGGAACGTCCTTTCTTGCACTGATAAAGATCTTCTTCTTCTTTTTTTTCTTTCACGGCACTGATACAGATCAACGACCATCATTAATTCAACCAAAGAGTTAGGCACACTTGGCATAAAAAAGCAGTAAGTATATACCCTTCATGAAGTTGCATGTTTGAGTCCTACTGAGACCAAACTTTCCAAATCTTTGAACCCAATGAAAGGGTTCGTCCGGTTATTAACTTCAAGACCTTGAAATTAGTCGAGGTGAGCTCAAACTGAGCCGAACATCCAATTATAAATTAATTAAAAAACGAACGACCATCATTAATTCAATTTGTCAATGATTAACGAATTCTAAAATCCAGAAAGTATATATAATGATGGTTTAAGCACCATAATTGATTTGGTCATCCTAGCATCATTGTGACATGCCATTTGATAATGAAACCTCTCACACATGCAATAGACAATAGGTAGGTCCCTGCCCCCATTTTCATTCAAAATCATCGATTAGTACGTAGTATATACATACAAATGTAGGTTGCTATGTGTAGATAATTCCTCATCTCCAACTAGTATTTTTGCACTAAAAGACAAAGAGCCAAGTGGGTCTGCGGTCATAATCGCCAATTGCCCTTTCCAAAAGGATTAGTTTTGTCACTTTGGAACTGTCAATCCCAAACGGGAGCAGTGTGTATTGTGCAGCAATATACAGCATACGCGATGTGTACCCATCAGAGGGCTTACCTTAGTCTCGTTATTTGATCTGAATTGTTAGACTTGTCCTCACATCGTTCGCTCGTTTAAACTATCCAAGTTTGGTTAGTATATTTTAGAGGAGATTATTCTACCTATTGCCAATTGATTTTAGGTTAGAATTCTCCTAGAAATCTAACATAATATCAGAACTAGGTCCAGGGCCGGCCCAACCACAAGAGGCCTAGCTCTTGGGCATCCTAAAAATATCCAATTTTTGGGTCACTCCAATTTTTTCATGAGTTTGACTAGGACTCTTTTTTAGCCCAATACCATAAAAAAATGTCCATCCAACATGAAAATAAAGGCCCAAAAACTCAAATGACCCCAAAACTCGGTGGCATTTTTGTTCAGAGAACTAATTGGTCCATTTTTGGAAAAAAAGAAAACCAAAGCTCTAGCACGTTTTTTCCATTATAGCCTCAAATTGACTAAACAATTACCTTATCGGATTCCTCGTGGCCGTAGTGGCAGGTCTAGAGCAAGCAAAAACAAGAAGGATCGGATCAACACATCTCAGCCCATCAATTCCTTCTAGAACAATTACCTTCTCGTCTATTCCCTCATGATGGGTAAGCCAATTGCCAATCCTTGTTGTCAATGCATTTGCATTATGCCTCGCAATTTTAACTTCACTTACTGCAATTCATTCATTTCGTGCGTCTTGTTATACCACGTTTGATCATATCTGAGTGCAATAATTAATACTCCCTCTGTCCCAAATTGATTGTCCGGTCCGCAAAACGGAGTGTTAAAAATAATACAATTTTTGCAAGAAAAAATCAAAAGTTTTTCAACAACTTATTAGATATCAAAAAAGTTTGAATTTTTTCTTGAAAAAATTGCATTATTTTTAATACTCCGTTTTGCGGACGGGACAATCAATTTGGGACGGAGGGAGTAAGAATTAAGCTGTTTGTTTTTTTATCTGGATCTGAAGTATTTTGTCCTAGATTAGTTTGCATTGGAGATTTTGGGCACTTTTGATGTGGTCGAAATAATTGGATCTAGGTACGTACGAAATGTAAAAACACTTAAATTGAGCTTGATCCACCTATTGATTACGAGCAATAGGAGAATACATGTATCTGTTTTTATTTCTCGTAATGTAGTAGATGATCTGAGACTCAACATAGTACTATTTTCTTTTATTTTCTCAACAAATTTTCTTGGTGGTCACACAAACTGTTAGGTTGTATTTCCGAAGATGTGGATTTCAAGAGAAGGAATTTGTCATGAGGAACTTTTGCTTCTAGAAATGCAAGACGAGTAGTATTCAAGTGATACTCATGCGTTGTTAAGATAATATATGTTTGTCTATTTGAAGACTTTTGTATTTTGTGTTCGTATGTAATAATTAGTAAAACTTTATATTGGTTTAGTTTTCTCATATTTTGATCGTTACTGTAAAAATTGTTAAGTATTAGGGGCACACTTTTTTTAATTTGGCCTTGGGTACTCAAAATCCTTGGGCCAGCCCTGACTAGGTTTGAGGTGACATCACATTTCGTGGGAAAGTCTATGTCATCTTTATCGCTCGAGTCAATCGTTCAACTCCTGTTTGTTACTTCCACGTGCATCCGAGCTGCATAGAGGGGAAGTGTTAGACTTGTCTTACATCGTTCATTTAAACCACCCAAGCTTGGTTAATATATTATGGAGGTTACTCTATCTATTGCCAATTGATTTTAGGTTGAAATCCTCCCAGAAATTTAACATGAATCATTTATTTTGTTCGTCTTGTCCAGTATGTAATTGTCGTAAAAATTCAAGTCTATTAAACAGTTGCTATGCATTGGAGTATATCACACACACGTAGACCCGGGATGCTGTAAAGCAGCTCCTTATAGAGCATCTTGCATGGTGCATCCGGACAATCCATCCCATCAATCAATGGTCCGAATTGAAAACAAACTCTCTCAAAAAAAAGTTAACTTTTTCTTGAAAGAATCTGTTTTTAATTCAAACCGTTTAAATACACTTTTAAACAATCCAAATACGCCCTGCAACGCTTTATAAAAAGCTGCTTTACTGCATCTCAGAATCCCACACCTGACTCCCATCCCCAACAAATATCTTACCTAATTACCTTTGGTAGATAATCCCTAGCATGACTCTAGACTCTAGTACTTGACGCAACGTCACACCCAATCCCCTCTTTACAAGGGGGGAGTGTACCATTTTCAGTTAAATTTTGCTACCTCCAGCGCAAGTCAATTATATATATCATGAGAAAAAAGCTCAATTATTAAAGGTTTGGGACTTTGGAATCCATAAAGAATAATAAAAATTCCCGGACGTGGGAGACTGACAAAGAAAGGGAAAGGGAAAGGGAAAGGGCCTGTTAAATTTAAAACAATTTGAAGTCTTTGACGAAAAAATGAGCACGGAAGTTGAAAACAGTGACGGGTGAGGTCTTTTCATAGAGAAGAAGCTTTAAGGCCCGTTTTATAAATAGTTTATTTTATATTTTTAAACTTAAAATAATGTAAATAAAAAATAATTTTTAATTTTTTTTGTATCGTATAAAAGATCTCATCGAAATGTTTCAAACAAAATCTATATTGCATAATTTTTAGATTTCAATAAACTCATAATTTTTGAGTTTGAAATTGTCTTCTTAAAAAATAAGGATTTAAAATCCGTTCGGGAACCGGGCCCAATATGTTTCTTTTTTCTTCCTAAAAAAAGGAAGAAAGAAAGAAAAAACAGGCCGTAGGGTGCCAGCTGATGACCATCGTTCTATTCAAAATTCCCAAATAATTATGCATTTTTTAACTGTTCCTCATGGTCAATTTTATTTGAAAATTCACTCGCGCCTATAAGATTAAATGATCTTTTCGAGCTCAACTCGTGTGTAGGTTGCTTTTTCGTCCTTTCTGTACAATTACACGGGGCTAAGCCTCTCATTAGAGATTTGCTTGAATTATTATTATTACTTATTTTTTGGGTAGTAAGGTAAGATTTGCTTAATTAAAAGATGAAATAGCACTAGATATATTTTAAAGCTTATTAAATTTTTAGATCAAAATTGAATTATTCCCAACTCAACTAGTTTCCAAAGGGCTACAAACGAGCCGAGCCAAAGCTTGTTGTGTTTGAGCTCGATTGGCTTGATTAAATGAGTCAAAAACTTACGCTCAGGAGCTTTGGGCTCATTTTATTTACTAAATGAGCTTTCTATAAACGAGCCAAGACTATTTTTTCGAGCCAAGCTTTAGAGTGCTAAGCTTGGCCCGCTTACTGAACAAACTCAAGCTCGAGTTTGGCTCGATTACTAAACGAGCCAAGACGAGCTTCGTTTTGCCTTAAGTTGCTCACAGGCAGCTCGTTTCTTTTGCACTATAGTTTCCAATGTCAGTAATTTATTTTAATTAACAGGTATCTGTAATCTTAATGTGCAGAGATTAATAAGTATTTAATAACATGGAGCTCGAAATATAATTGAGATAATGATGGGAGTGCAATTATAATTCTGTAGTAGGATGAATTATAATTTTAGTGAAATAAGAAAAGGAATCGGATCAAAGTTTCTTATTTGCATTAAAAGCCCAAACTTATTACTCCTTAGGTCTCTAGCGTAATTACGTTTTCTAGTTTCAAATAGAATTTCAATTCATGCGAAATTAAGCTGTGAGAAAGAGAACACAGAGGTTGCGTTTGGAGTCCACGCTCAATAATGCAATCGAGACGTAGGGGAATACGCTAGAAGATCGTAAGGTATGATCGAGCAGAATTTATGGTATAAGCAAGTTGTGCTGTAACAAGTTAACTAGTGTTCGTGTCGCGAAAGTTAAGGTAAAACTCTAATTCCGTCTTATAGGGTTTTACGGGGATTTTTTTTTTTAACTTCTACGCATCATTACTTGATTCTGTGAATCGTTTTCCAACGTCCAATCCTAACCTTATTCGAATTTTATTTCATTTTCAATGAAGAAACTTGGACAACGTCATGTTATGCTACATGAGAAGACTACTCAACGACTGCCCGTGTCAAAAGGGAAGCATCTCCTCTCCTTCCATGAAAAGACGGGAAAGGAAAAGCTACCATTTCCAAATATTGGAATCGCGTAAGCAAAGCAACAAATCAAAAAATGGCAACAAAACCAAGAATAATGAAAATTGGAATGCAGCCCATTGGTGGATTTTCTTCTCACACAATAGACCAATATTCAACTCTTGGGGTGAAGAAAATAATTTCCCTCGAATTCTCTAATTTAAGCGTGAATGGCCGGCCTTTGACTAGTTCAGACATGGATGGCCTATCTTTGACTGGACCAAAAAATTGAACAGTAAGGTACCTGTAAACTTGTCCGAACACCCGACCGTTGGGGAAAAAAGTGAAATGCAGTAGGGGAGCAAGATAGAAAATGGGGACCCTATAAAGAAGACTCCACAAAAGGTGAAAATGACTTTTTTAGGTAAAGAAACACATTCGGAATTGATGCATAGCCCAGTGAAGCTGGTTCAATTTTCATTAAAAGCACTCAATTATCAAGAAAAAGCAAGATGAGTGGTCCCATTATTGAGTTTGAGTCCTTTGTGCTGGAATCCAACCTTTACTCACAGCCTGGAGTTATCAACGGGTAGTTATCAACGGGTAAGCTTGACATGGGCTTGGATGCCCCAAGTCCACGCCCTGACCTGGAACAAAGGGGATGCATCCAAACCTATGCAAGTCTCGTAAGTCAGGGTATCCAAACTAGTTTCCACACACCTTAACTAATTCTTAGAGACCAATTCTAAGATCCATTGGAGAAGACACCTAAGAAGTTTCAAACCTAAGACAGAACGAAGCACTGACCACCGGGCCAACTCCTTTTAAAATTTCTGACGAGAATTCTTTCTCCTTTTTTCGGTTTGTATGCAATTATGCATCTAAATAACCAAAATGCATTACAAAGAAAACAAAAACGAAACAAGAAGAGAACGGAGCTCAAAAGTTTACAGGATACAAGTAAGAATACCAAGGAAATGAGGAAATGATCCATCCCTATATATACCAACGGATATCAAAGTGTGAGCAAGACATTATACAAATGGTGAACAGGAAAGGGTACTCCCTCTCTATAATGTGCAAAACTCATGAGACCTAAAACAACAGAGGAGAAAAGGAAGATACAGAACCAGATTACTCATAGGGAGACTCTTCGGTGTCAGTGGGGATTATGTGGAGAGAGGCTGTTGCCTGCCATTGTTGTGTCCATCATAGGGTTTGGTGGACTTGTTAGACTTCCTTCTCAGGACTACAACCCAAGTAATGGCTTCCAACAGCAGAGCAATGCCACCCAAAACAGATATTACAATTATGTAAGCTGACCTCCATTTCTTGGCAGGTAGCAAGATGTCTAGCCCCTTGAATACGTTGAGGATGCCGAGGACGAGGATGGCGTATCCGATGCTGTGGTGGTAGATATTCCAGTAAAATCGATATTTGTGATCCTTCTTTGGTCGTAAGAACAATGCGAAAACCTATATGAAAAGCAATGAAGAGAATCACATCAGAAAATATACATCCAACATCGTGTTCTCGTCTAAATATCAAATGGCGCACAGAAACGCATTCAGACTATAAATGTATATAATGCTGACAGAACAAGAAACGGAACGTAAAATACCCAGAAACAAGCAAACAGTTTAAATCCCCCTGGTTGTTGATCTATGCACTCCAAATACATGAATCAATGTGGCATGTACAAATGAATGCAAGTTGAACAAACAATGTTGATATCCTACATGAGTATTGTGTGGCATCTTTTTCACAGCAGGTATTCTATACCATAAAACCAAACCGAGCCTTACGTCCCAATCACTTGGGGCAGTTACATGAATCCGTTTCCTCCATAGTTGACTAATTCTTTCCCCCACAATTCATATGTTTGGCACAAGTTTTCATTCTGAGATTGTATTTAGTTTAAAAGTTTAGGTTTCGTTACATGATTCAAGAGAGAAATGAGATCAATGCTTACAAATAAACAGAACAACAAACCACATATAACTGAAACCCATAAGCACAATGGTGTCGCACAGTTTTGCAAATTCTACAAGAAACTTTGCTTAAGGTCACGGTATTGAAAGGGAGAGCACGAGAAAATTACCTGCACAGTTGCAAGACAGAAGAGAGCAATCCCAATGTTGCGGTGAGTAGAATATTGGACACCCTTGGATTCACTTCCAAGCTTTAGTCCGGTTCCCCAACCAGCAACTCCAATGGCATAGGCAGAAGTCTGGCAGAACGCATGAAGATAAAACCATGCCGGATCTGCTGACTGGAAAGTTCTCAAGTACCTAGCGATGATGGCTCCTACTGGAAACATGATTCCCCAACTTACAACATTCAAAATCCCATGAATCTGGCACCAAAACAATCAAATTAAATTACCCGTCAATAAAATCAAGAAGAGGAATAGACGATTACTAGCACATTTAACCCAACAGCCAATCAATTCATCACTGATAAACCTGTCTTAAGATTACCTTTACAAATCCTTCTTAAATGTTCTTTTTGGGAATTCTTTTTCCTGATAAGTTTTTGGGTATACCATCCAAATAATTCAAAATTATCCCTTGGACTTGTGCTTAACAACACGCCCACTAAACAGTTTTTCCTCACTATTCCACACAATTAACTATACATACAGCAAAACTACTGGTTACTAAAAGCAAATACTGCTTTAGAAACTTGCTGAGAAGGTCGAAAGCGATATGATACCTAAACGGGAAGGGAAACAAACAGAAAAACCGATGTTTCCCCGCAATTGAGATAGAGTTATCCCCAAAGTAAGAGAACGTGTGGCTCATATTCTGCACCATTATAGTCAAAATTTTCTGTCTTTATTTACACTCTTCAGACTAATAGAACCAAAATCTGTTATTCTTACTTCCCACTATACAGACCATCCGTGAAAAACAAATCAAATTGATCGGATAATCGTACAAAACAATTCAATTACTTTTTTTGGGGGGTAAATGATTTTTCTATTACTTGTTATCCGATCAACAAGACAACTTTTAAAATTCAACACATAAACAGGTGACCAGAGCAGGTAATATTCAACAGATAAATAACAACAAATCAAACCAATAATCTCGGAATTAAAAAGGGAGAGAGAGAAAAGAAAAATAGTACGTTTTTCCTCCTGGTCCTCGCCCCTCCGCTCGACCCACTACTAGTGGCCTCCCCCTTGAGCAAATCCAGCGTCCCCTTGGCGTTCAAATTAGCCGCCTGAAACTCGTGCTTGCCCGGAACCCCGTCCGTGACCGACGGCCCCACCTGCCACACCTGATTCACCGTGGTCCCCATCCCCTCGTTCAACACCAGCGTGGCGAAAATCCTCATCACCCCATCCGAGTACTCCGCAGAGGTATTCTTCACCTCGAAGGATAGCTTCCCCGGCGCGGCCAAGGCGTAGGCGGAGATGTTGTAGGTCTGGACCGTCATGGAGCCGTTGGAGGCCTTGAAGGCGACGAGGGCTTGCGAACCGGCCATGCCGGTGGAGGTGGGGTTGATGGCCCAGGAGATCCAGCCGGCGGTCTGGGGCTGGGTGGCCTGGAAGGCGATGGAGAGGGAGGAGGTGGAGGTGGAGGTGGAGGGGGTGTAGGTGAAGTGGAGGTAGGAGGTGAGGGAGGGGAGGTCGAGGCAGTTGGCGTAGAGTTCGTTGTTGGTGAAGGTTTGGGAGGAGCAGGTGAGGGAGTGGGAGGGGGAGAGGAGGAGGGAGAGGGTTTGGAGGAGGAGGAGGAGGAGGGCGGCGGATAGGGGGAGGGGCGACATTGGAGAGAGAGAGGAGCGGAGAGATTCCGATGATTTTGGGGGAGAGAGAGAGTGCTATAAGAGAGAGAGAGAGAGATCGTGAAAGGGAAATGAGTAGTGGGGGATGGAGTGTGTGGAGTAAATTCAGCGCGGTATTTATGCATACATACATACAGTGCGGATCCAACGCTGGATTTCTTACGGCCTTATGGTGCGGGACTCCCCATTCCCTATCGAATTTCGACGATCTGAGCCGTTCAAAGTGTCCAAAACGTGATTTTAAGGGTGCCCGCTTGAAATCAGCAAAAAAAATGATCTGGAAGGGCTTGATCCGAGCAGTTTTTTACTGAACCGTTCAATAAAAAACTATTTAGATCAAGCCCTTCCCTATAAATTTTTTTGCTGATTTCACGTTGGCACCTTTAAAATCACGTTCTGGACGCTTTGAGCGACTCGGATCGTCGTAATTCGATCGGAAAAGGAGAGTCCCGCACGGTAGCACCATGCGGGAACCTTTATTGGATCCAAACCGTACTTATATATATATATATATTGTTAAATATGAGAGAAGAAATATTGAAACCATACCATGCGACTTTTATATATACAAGAGGAGGGAACTGGAAAGAAAATCATACTGATTAACTATGGAATAAAATCATTTTAATTACAATCAAATCACAATATCAAGATCACGATTTGATCGTGATATTATTTTGTATATGCATTTATTCTAACATCCCCGCAAACTCAAGTAAGTCTACCAACATGAGTTTGAAAAAGCCAAGAGAAACTAGAAGCATCCAAGCAAAAAGAAACCAGGAGCTACCACGCCAAGCCAAACTCAAATAGATCTACCAACTTGAGTTTAACATAAAAGAAACAAAGAAGCCATGAATCGAAAAACCACGAGCGCGTGTGAAGGAGATTGATGCCGCCTGTCAGTAGCAAATATCCACTGAGCCTAAATCTTATAGTTTTGATACAATATTAAATATGAGAGAAGAAATATTTTATTGCTTTCGATAACACTATACAATGAGCTCCTGTATTTATAGAGGAGAGTGAGCCTAATTAAGGAAGAAAATCATACCAATTAATTATGAAAAAAAAATCATAATTACAATTAAATCACAATTTCAAGATCACGATATTATTTTGTATATGCATTTATTCTAACATTTTTGTTGAAATGTATTGTGTACATTCGATGATGAGTAACAATTCTGAAAAGAAAATCTAACTTTATTGGAGTAATAAGGCTCCGTTCCAGAAACCTTCTTAAAAAATAAGTACTTATTTTGTCACTTCTCAAAGAAAAATAAGAAGGTTTGTTCCAGAAAATCCAAATAAGCAGCTTATTGCACATTTTCAAACTCAAAAATAACGTAAATGAAAAATAATTTTTCAATTTTTTTTGCACCATATTAAATATCTCAATGAGATCTATCAAACAAGATCCATATTGATAAGAAAATTATTTGCGTAAGCACATGATTTTTGAGCTTGAAATTGTCTTCTCAAAAAATAAGTAATTGTTCAATCTTTTCAGGAATAAGCCTTCTTATTACACAAAAAATAAGTTCTTATTTCATTTCTGGAACGGAGCCTAAGTATGCCGAAACACTTTTTTGCTCTTTTATTAAGGGAACAGTTTAAGGCTCCATTCTGCAAGTATCTTGTAAGTACTAGTTATTTTTTGTCAAATGAGACAGGCCATACTCTTATAATATATCACCTTTTAATTTAAAAAATAAATACTTTATTTGAAAAATAAATACTTATTTTTCTTAACATAACGGGACCTAAGTTTAAAACTATGATTCCCGTGAGAAAAATATAAGTTGTTCGTATACTTTTTGGCAAATTTATTCTTCAATACAACTATACAAGATGTAAAACACAACAACAGGAGGGAATATTTTTATAGGCTCGAGATGGAATGGGTGATGTTGCTGTATAGCAGTGTGCGCAGAACTGTGTTGCGCATCTACGAGCCATTGGATCGTGCATCCAGCAGTTCGGATCTCATTTCGACAATGAATAACTTTTCAATCGTTGATTGCCGAAATGAGATCCGAACCGTCGAATACACAGTCCAATGGTTTCAAGATGCGATGCATCTCACTGAACAACACGAACGGCTCACAAAAAAGAGCGTGGGTCGGGCAAGAAAGGATTTGGCTTGTAGCGTGAATTGGGGGTATTGGAGTGGGGAGGTTATTGTGAGTGCTTCATACGACTCACAAGTACACTCGTGTCAGTTCTTCCATATATTAAAGTGGAGTAATCATTATATCTCACAATAATTTCAAGGGATGCACACGCCTTCTGAGATGACGAAGATAGGCAGAATAAGGAAGGCTCCGTTTGATAACGGTGATAGATGAATGAGATTTTTAAGGAGATAGAATTAATATTAGGATTAGTAACGAGAAGGGATTGATAATGAGTATATTTGTTTGAGATAACATTTGATGATGAGATTATTAATATTATGTTTGTTTGAGATATGATTAGATGATAAGATTGAATTGATATAAGAGATTAGTAATGAGAATGGATTGATAATGAGGAAAGGTTGGGATGTGATTATTAATATCATCTTGGATTAGCAATACCCCCAAGTTGGGGTATTAGTAATCCCATCGGATTGATAGTCCGAATCATTTTTTAGAAATCAAACAAGATATTAATAATACTCTCACCCTACCAATCCAATCCCAAACGTCTTGGAGGGTTATTAAACGGGGCCGAAATGCTTTGAAGAGTTGAAAATAAGCATAGATAGGGAGATTCTCGAATAGCTCAATCTTTCGAACTGCTGTTGAATTCATAGGTTGACAAGAGACAATACATAATACACTTGGAGTGACGTCACGTGGCCTTACTCCCAAGATCATTTAAGATTGAGATTCACTTTGATGTGCGGGATCTGAACATCCAAGTGAAAACTGAACCAATGATTTCTTTTTCCGAGTCCCTAGCATTATTCTTTTTTTATTCGGGAGCAATGGCGACGTGGCAAGTAGCTTTTGACCAAAATGTGAAGGAGGGGTGTCACGTGGAAGACACCTTACTTTTCATAGTGAATGATAAGATATGATTACTTACACGGAAACACAAATTATTACGGTAACCCTTTTCTAGGGCATGCTTCTGATGGGTGGGCTGGGCCTACAAAGCCCAAATTTTTCTGAAGGGATGATGGCAATGAGGCCCTATTCTTGCATTTTGCTGGGCCTGTAGTCATTACGGAGTACTAACCAAACATGGGCCTGTTTTTTTTTTTTTTTTGTCCTTTTCACTGAACGTGGGCCTGCTTATTACTCTGTCTCAAATTGTTGGTCCTATTCGAGAAGACGTGCAATTTTTAGAAAAAAAAAATCAAGTGCTTTCATGCGTAATTTTTCAAGTTTCTTGACACCGAATTAAAGAATGAATTGAGATATCTAATTTGGTGTCAACAAAATTTAAAAACTATGCACGGAAATATTTTATTTTTTGATCCGAAAATTGCCCGTCTTTTTGTAGAGGATCAATAATTTGGGACGGAGGGAGACATTGTACAAGCCACTTATCACATCTTAAACTCGGCATAACATTCATTCATGTAGGTGTAATGTGAAATGTAATCAAATATGGTTTCGCTGATATTATTGATTTCGATTCTGTTCACAAAACTGGCATGTTATATATCACAGTCAATGTTTTTCGCCATGTAGATTTTGTCATTGTGAAAATGCTGACATCAACCTATTGTGAACGGGAAACAATTTTTTTGAAGTTTCCAGTCTCGCTCAAGCAACTTTTTCGTGCCTTCTCAAACGAGGTTTACTGGATTCAAGTCACTCGAGCGACTTTATATATCGATGATATTATTGATTTTGATTCTGTTCACAAAACTGGCATGTTATATATCACTGTGAATGTTTTTCGCCATGTACATTTTGTCATTGTGAAAATGCTGACATCAACGTATTGTGAACGGGAAACAATTTTTTTGAAGTTTCCAGTCTCGCTCAAGCAACTTTTTCATGCCTTCTCAAGCGAGGTTTATTGGATTGAAGTCGCTCGAGCGACTTTATTTTCGCTCGAGTGAAACTGTCGATTTCCAATGCGTCTATATATAATGATCAGTTAGGCCCGGAGCATACTTAACGCCGTTTAATTTTCAGTCCAAAAATATGCATACTTCTCATCTCTATACATCTCCGAGTTACAAAAATAAAAAATAAAAAAATCTCTAAGGTTTATGCATCTTGAAGAGTTGTGAAGATCTATGATATCTGGGTGCCAATCGATCAACTTCAAGAGTTTCTTGTCATTTATCTACAATCAAATTGTTCAAGGGAATCCTTTCATGGAGTTCGGAAGGTATTTTTCGACGGCTTGAGGATTCAAAATTCGGCGATCATACAAGAATACAATGAACGTGATTTCGACAAATAGTTCCTAGGACTCGTGGTGAGGACACAATCTAGGGATCAATCCGAGACCCAATTCCTAGATTGACAAGATACAAAGATTAATAGGAATAAGGAGAGAACATAGTGTCCAATCCGAGACCCAATTCCTAGATTGACAAGATACCAACCAAGAAAACATCGAAATGGAACAAGCCCAAACACCTAAAGGGCGTAAAGCCTGTATATATGGGACAAGCCCAACAATTAAAACATAGAAGACACAACTAAACACTAAAGGGCCTAAAAGCCCATATTGCAAGGGACAAGCCCAAACAAATAAGCCCAAGCAAAACCCTACCACACAACATCACCGGCGAGCTTCACCTCCCACTACCACCGGAGGCAGTCCGCCACCCAAAAAGACCGACAGATCGCCACCGCCACCCCACAAAGCCGTTAGGCCAATAAAACAAGTAATCTCAGGAGATTTGTCGTGTGTGATTGTGTTGATAGATTGATTGGTGGTTTGTTGATGGGAGATCATTCATAGCAAATTTATTACATAAATCTAGGTGATCTAGGGTTTTTTAGCAACGTCGAATATTGTCAAGATCAAATATTTCAAACCTTGGGACACGTGGAGGTTTGCTCGGTCGTTAATTAATTATAAGGCATCGAATTTAATTAAGATGCATGTAAAATGACTAATCCGGTTATAAAAAACGAAAATCAATAATATTATGCGTGTCCTTGTGTTGTAAAAAGAGGCCACAACCACCCCGGCAGCCACATCCTTCAACCACAGACAAAAATTATGATTGTAACAGAAGATTTTGCTTAATTGTTTGTCTTCTAGGTACAAAAATCCTGGCCAATCTGACATTTTGATTGGCCAAAGATACCGCACATTCTCCATCTAATATTCATTTATACTGTATTTGAAAGGAGAAACCGAGAAATATTTGGGTGCTGAGCGGGTACTACGTGGCGGTACCCGTCGGCAATTTCAACAGTTTAAACGTGTTCTGGACAGTTTATATTTATTCCTTCTCTCTTCCCTCATCCCACCATTCTCGCTCTTTTTTTTTCTTTCTCTAAAACCTGGACCATCCAAAACATATTTAGAGGGAAATCGCTGACGGCGTATCACGTGTGTGGTATAGCCCCGCACCCAAAAACTTCTCGAATGAAAGGGTAGGGAAATCTAGAAGAAAAACCGAGACAAAGAAAAAGAAAGGGAAGGGAGAATATCACCAAGTCTCTATCGATATGATCACGAACAAGTACTACTGATCTTTCACCAAGATTTCAACTGATAACACGTGAGTCGAACCAATATTATCACTCTCCACTCGATTCCCAGCCCAGCCATTCCATCATCGAGTTCGGACTTGGGAGAGTAATGGATTATGAGAAACTTTTCCGGAGGAGCACCCCACCAAGGATGGGATCAAGGGCTCCGGTGGCGGCGATCGTCGCGACACGAATTTTAGAAAATACAATTATTATATGTAAAAACAAATGTTATGCCCAACTTATATAGTCTCGCCACCACTAGATTTTTTTAATATACATTTCGCTACTGCTAGGGTAAAATCCTGATTCCGTCCTTGCACCCCACACCGGAGCTCAACTCGACTCGCTCTCTCTACCACCTCTTATTAACCACACGTAATAATCAATCATATTGGTTGATGTGATTTCGGAACACATTTTTTTTTAAATCAAACAAGATTACAACACTGAATTGCAAACCATGTTACTCCCTCCGTCCCTTTTTTAGAGTCCAGTATTCTATTTTAGGCTGTCCCTTAATAAGTGTTCATTTTATAAAGTTAGTGGGTAAAAGTTGATGAATTTTCTATTTTGCCCTAAAAGTAAATTCCATTTCAAAAAGTTTGTGACTAAAATTATAATGATGAAATTTTCATAGAGATTAAGGAAGAAAAGTGGAGGTAAAAGTTGATGTGAAAGGTATAATGATGATGTCTTTTTAATACTCACTCCGTCCCAGTTTGTTTGTCCAATTTCGACATACGTGCATTTTAAAAAATTGTCTATATCTCACAATCTATAATGTTTTACATAATTTCGAAAACATCATATTTTAGATCTAATTGAGATCTATTAAACAAGATCCATATTGCATATAAAAAACATTATAAATTGAAACATATAGACAATTTTGTGAGAGGTCCCAAATAGTGAAAAGGGACAAACAAATCGGGACGGAGGGAGTAAATTGAAAGTAGGACATTTAAAAATGGACGGAGGAGTACTTATTTATCTCAATATATATATACACACACACAAATGCATTTTTTGAAATTATATCAACTGTTATCTAACCAACATAATTTTTAACGTGGTTGATGTTGTCAACGGGCTTTAGAATCATTCATCTAAGCCGTTCCAACGTGTTTTGGACAGTTCATATACAAACACACTCTCCCTCCCTTAGCCAACCACTCTCTCTCACCCTCAGTCATCCAAACGTGTTTTGGACTGCTCGGATATGCGCTCGAGTCATCCCAAAACTTCTCCCCCAGACACGTGTGATGTTTTCTATCTTCTTACTCTCAACAGGCATATCGAACAGAGTGTAGCATTGTCCCAGCTTTCTCTGGCAACAGTCATACCCCAATGACATGCCCGGGCCGCAACCCCACACCTTTGTGTTCCGGGCCGACCCACTCTGTAAGTTCACGCACTTTCGGCTACCGGATAAATACTATTTTAACAGCCAAAAGGCACAGAAAAGGAGAGATTTTTAAGTGCCGGTATATTCCATGTGTATCTGCTTGGCGCATTCAAGTCGTACAATATAATTTTTGGACGGCTCAAATTAAAAATTTCTCTCTCCTCTCAATCCAATATTTTCTCTCTTTTTCTCTCTCAAAATCTAAACCGTTCAAAAATGAATTAGACGGCTCGGACACCCGAACGAACACCATGTGATACCCATTCGGCACTGAAATTTTTTTCCCAAGAAGCAGATGAATTTCTCCAAGAAAAGCACCACGTGGATCCCATTACCCACAAGAGGCCCGCCAAATATCGAGGCCAGAATCCGTTTGGTTTTTTTTTTTTTTTTTAAAAGGAGACAAGGCTTTCTGCCGTTCGGAGGGGCATGCGGTCCGCAAACTCTGATCATGTCGTGCGTTTTGAAGATCAGTTTCGCTCGTATTGTAGATCTCGTTGAGCATTATAGTCCCTTTAAAGGTCGAGCCGATCAAATACTAAATGAGTATCTAAGTGAAACACATTTAAATAGAAACAAAATGAGTTGGGCATAACGGATTATAACAGCTCAAATTTATTAATATATACTCCATAAATGTGTTTAGATCAATATTTTGACTTCGGATTAACTTGATTTTTTGCATGATTATATATGCTACTTAACGAGCTCTACAATGTGAATGAAATTGATTATCAAAGTGAATGCGAAACAAGATCAGATTTTGCCAGATTACATGGGGTGCAATCCCGTTCAAACTACAGAAAAAACCGTGTCCTTTTCAAAATTATAAAGGTCAAAAGATAAAGGGATTTTAAAAAGCAATTGTATTTTAAATTGGAGTACTTTCTTTTTATTTTAATGGTACTTTTATTTTTCCTATAGCACACAAATACTAAAAAAACAAAAAAAAAAATATAAATCCTTTTGTATTTTTTTAGAAAAATAAATAAGCCCGTAATACTAAATAACTGATTAAAATTAGTTCCTAAACTTGCGCACTTGTCATTCTTAGGAGCAATTTTTGGGTGCAAATAAAGTACGGCTGATGGCACATTCGAGCTATACAAACATGCAATCGATGGCTCGGATTAAGAGAAACCGAACGGATTTAAAAAGAAAGAAACGGTGTTTCAATCCAAGTCGTCGGTTGCATTGCCTGGACGGTTCGAATATGCTGTACAAGTACCACGTGATATCTGATTGCAACAAAAAATTTCTCTTTTCTTAGGCCCGATTCTAAAACGAGTTTAATTACTTATTTTTTAAGAAAACAATTTCTTTGAAAATAAATAACTGACAGTAGATAATGAAAATACAGTAAATGATAAGATTCTCTGATTCTGTGATTCTCTCATGATAAAGGGGTCTGTTTCCACAGGGGAGATCATCATCCCTCAAAACCCTTTATATTCCGGTCTCCTCTCTCCCTCCCTCCCTCAACACAGGACTTGTTTTCTCTCTCTACACACATCGCTTCATATAAATTTAGACCAAATCTCCCCACCCCCACCCCATTTTCTCTTCCTTTTTCCTTTTGGTCTTGTCGTTTACTGGCGGTGGTCGTGACTTGTGAGAGAAGAGAAATGACGGGGATTTCTGAAAGTGACGGAACCGTAACCCTTGACCTTCTCAAGAACAAAATGGCCGACTTTGCTAAGGAAAGGGACTGGGATCGCTTCCACAGCCCCCGAAACCTCCTCCTCGCCATGGTATGCTGTAATCATCATCATCATCCCCATCCCCTCTCTCTCTCTCTCTCTCTCTCTCTCTCTCTCTCTCTCTGTGTATATACATACACTTATTTACGTATCTTCTTATGTAAATGTTGTTTCATTCATTTTTGTATCTCTAGTTAAAAAAAAAATGCTCTGTTTACCAGATTTTGGTAACACCCCATTTTCGGAGACCGCATTCCATGAATAACAATCCGTGTGGGATTAGGGAAGATTCGCTTAATTATGTTTTGCCCAAATTCTTCTTCTTTAGTACGTATTTGCCTTCATTTATTCTCCAATACCCAACTTGATGGGAATTCATATATTATAAGAATAATTTCTTCTTGTTTTTCCTTCTCGAAAACCCAAGTTAGGGTTTCTTGAAAGGTCTAATCTTGATCGTGGCGACTTTGTACAAGTTTGATCCCTGTAGTCAAACCCCAGCCACAGTAGCTGGGCAGACACAGGCACTGCTTTCTGCTGTTATCCTCAGAATCAGGAGCAACCCACTTTATATCTTTTGGGTATTGCTTTTTCCTGTGATACCCGTAAAAAGAATGAAATCAGAAATCACATCAAAACGGTATTGGCATTTATGGCAGGTTTGTTCATCGAGCCCTCTCATGGGTAATCCCTTTTAATTTTGTTCTTATTTAATTTTTTTTAATTTTTTAGTTTTACATCAAATTTTTATATAATAAGTTAGTCTTGACGTGAGGATTTGAAAAAATAAAAATTATGAATTTTATATAATTATATGTTGAAAAATATTTAAGGGAAAATTCAAAAAGTCAAAATTTTGAACTTTTTCTTGGATATTTCTAAAAATATTTGTGAAAAGTTTATGATTTTATTCATTTTCCATTTTAACTTTGTTTTATTTTTATTTTCCAATCATTACTCTATTCTTCTCTTGAATCATTATACTATTTCTTTAATTCTACTTTCATTTTTCTCTATCTCTTCCTACTCATTACCATTTTCTCTAATCATTACCATATTTCTCTTTTTATCCACTACTAAAACTAAAATATCCAAAGATGGAAACCAAACAAAAATTACTTTTCTGATTCCTCTCGTCGAGACGAACCAATAATATATAAAATTTTAGTGCAAAACTAACAAATGCAAAACAAATTGAATAAGGATAAAACTAGAAAGTTGGGGTCTACAATTTTTTGGTTAGCAAAAATGGGTTTAGACTTGGAAAATAAAGATAAGAATATCAAACGGCCCCTAATCCTTTTTGGCAGCGTGATTGCGCCAAATTAGACATGACATTGTTTTACAGATTACGTGCCATCTTATTTTCAGGTTTTTTGCGCATAACAGTGAACAATCCATGTTATTTTGGCTTCTAATTCTATGAACAAAGATGATATGGACATAAATAGAAGTGTACAATCCATATACAAACATGTTTGAAACTGTTTGATGCACTTGAATCTCACATTGTAGATGTAAAGTCCACACGTCGGGCGATCTCTGTTCTTTGCGCGTACAAAATATGAAATATTTGGAGCACAAAAAAGGATACAAAACTAGATTGCTCATTTTTGTGGGACTCTATATGCTTCCTTATTTATCATCAAATATGCTTCTACTCATTTCCATGTCCATTTCATGAGATTTGGTCTCTGGTTGATGATATGATGATGCAGGTGGGAGAAGTAGGTGAGGTGTCTGAGATATTTCAGTGGAAAGGGGAGGTGCCAAAGGGGCTGCCGGATTGGAAAGAAGAAGAGAAAGTGCATCTGGGGGAAGAGCTGTCAGACGTCTTGCTCTACCTTGTCAGGCTCTCTGACATTTGTGGCGTTGATCTTGGCCAAGCTGCCCTCAGAAAAATTGAGCTCAATGCCCTTAAATACCCAGCTAGCCATAGCCAGCACAAAGGCTCCGAAACTGTTTGATCTTTATGGTGTCCAGTGTCTGAACCCCAACCTCTATGTACTGGCTATTTTGTTTGACCAGCTTTTGCTTTTGGATGAGATAGGTCTTGCAAAACAAAAAAAATTATATAAACACAGCTGTCCCGACTCCATCTTGACTCGCTGATGCATGTGGTGATTCATGTGTATTAAACGGCTTTAGACACAGTTGTATTTTGAAATTGTGTTAGTAGCAATGCTAATTTCGTAGGATGTTTCGTTCGATTGTTGCATGGAATCTCAAGTATGGATAGTGTTTGTGATATATGTCCAGAAATTTTGTTACTTTCTTTGGCAGATTGAGCAAATTATCTCTTTGACAGATATGTGAGATTGGTGGTGAAATCATGGAATATTCCCATTTATAAACAGTTCACTCCGTAAATTCAATTTTTTAGTCAGAATTTATGTACCAGTAAATTTCTTTTACATTGTCATCCAACAGTAATTTTCCGTTCTTCTCTGTCCAGCTTTTCTCTCTAAGGAAAAAGGTGGGGGTGGATTGAACAAACTTGCGATCCCTGATCAATCGGGGAACCTACGTGACTGAGAATGTTTTGTTACTATACGGAGTGCTCGGCAACATCTCTGAGTTTCTCTACCGGGGATTGAATATGATTTGTCATCTTGCGGGCTCCGTTACCATTCAGTCTCAAGTATTGAACTCAAGATCGATGAAAAATGAGGAACCTTTTGTGTTAGCTGCTCTAACCCCTTGACTTTTCTTTTGTCTAGCTGTTGCTACTTTTTGTGTCCTGCCATGGCTAAAAAATTAAGAACTCCACCATTGGGCCAAATCCATGCCAACGCCAAAATTTGGCATCAAAAATCGCAAAATCCTCTCTATCGTGTGCCAAATTCACAGCTAAATTGTGGCAATGCCATTTTTAGTGTCAAAATTTGGCCTCCATTTTGGCAATCGCCAGATCCGACATCATCCAAGCCGTTTTATTTACATCGAAAAAAAATGAGACAAGTTTAATCCTAACAGTCATGGTTTCATCACATGCATCAAAATAAAGCAGACATTCAAAAGGTTTGCACGAAATGCCTATACAGACCGACCACGTAAAAAATAACAATAAGACATTTAAAGATTTGGAACCCGTTCGTTTAAGAATTTTGATTTTTGGATTCTTATCCTATTTTTCTCCAATGATTACTCTTATTTTTCTCTCTATCTCTCTCCAATCATTACCCCCATTTTCAATTATTACTTTTTTCTACACTCATTACCTATAAATCTAAATCCAAAATTCCAAAACGATCGGGATCTTAAGGTCTTCTTACCTAGTAAAAGAAAGAAGCCTTACTGCTCAGCCATCCCTTTATTCTCCAAAGACAGACATACGTGACATGCAATTACAATTTCAGTGACAAGGATTCAATGGAATAATAATGCTACAACCACACACACACACTCTCAAAGGAGGTGGCCCCACAACATAAAAAATCTCATTTGTAAGTGTTTATGTGTAGTTATAAAATTATTGTTCGATCAATGGAAATGATATCCCTTACAAGATAAAGAAAAAACTCCATGGAAAATTGTGCACAGGACAGTGATATATCCATTCATTTAGGTTTTAAAAAATGAAAAGGAAAAAAAAAGAGAAGGATTCATATACGGTTATGCTTTATGGATTCAAGTCTTTGATGATGTAAGTTATGTTAATAGTTTTTTCCCCTCTTTTTCTATTTCTTTCATGCCCACCAGAGCTGAGACACCATTTTCTTTCATGCCCATCGGAGTTGAGACAGAGACAGAGTGTCGGCACATTGAATGAGGAATAAGAGACAGACACAAAGAGTAAATAAATAGTTTTCCTTAAAAAAAAAAGGAGTAAGTAAATAATTTAAATCATTTCAATAAAAAAAAAAAATCAAGTGTAAATCATTTGTAAAGTGTGCCCTATGTTTTGTTTTGATCCGCAAGTGTGCCCTAAGTTTGAGACAACTTGTTTGGACTATGTTCTTCTGGGCTATATAAAACTATATTAGCCACATGATCACCAAGAGAAAAGGAAAGAGGAAAAGATTCCGCGAGAAATCTATAACAAAAAAAATAGTGAATGAACAAGCGAGACAATTTTTGTTTGGTTTACATTTTAAAAAGTTATTGTTGAGAGTGGAAGTGGTAATGAGTGGAGAGAGATAGAGAGATATTTATTGGAAACTGTGCCGAAAGTTAAAAATAACTCTCAAAATGTTAAATCAAACAGAGCGAATCATTGTTTAACTAGAGATGTTAGAAGGTACAAAATCAATGCGTGATGGAGCTGCTACAATTGCTTCAATGGGTGCTGGAAACTAAAAGCATACAATAGGGCTCGATACATATCCTAACAAGGACAATGCTTATTACTTCCTCTCTTTGACTATACGATTATCTCTTTGCCCGGACGAGGCATTCGGGTCAAACAACTCAAGCCAATCTTCTAACAGGAATTCTACCCGACCTTCGTCACAATTAGCTAGGGTTGTGAAACGAACAAAAATCGTTGTAGTTTTCATCTCGTGTTCGCTAGTTAAAACTTATTTTGAGATCGATTCTCTTATATTAATTAAACAAAATGAGTTTGAACATCATATTACATCAAACCAAACTAATGCTTGACTTGTTCGACTTATGATAGTTCAAGCTACTCTAGTTCGGTTTGTGAGTGACTTGATTAAAGCTTGTTCGAGATTCGATCGTTCATCTCATAACAAGTCAAGATCAAACATATTTTTAGTAGCCCAAATTGGGTGGAGTGAAACAAAACGGGGATTCAGGTCAACCCAATCTTCTAAACAAGAACTCAACCCGATCCCTGCAATTAGCGCAACATGTTAAAATATTTTCTCTCTAGATGATTAATGGCCCATCAGATGCGTTATTAATGGAAGTGTCCACTTCCATTATAGATTTAGTGGTCGTTTCAAGAAGCTCGTGGCTTCCCCCTCCCATTATTGTACTAGTTCTTTGATGGAATGAAATTAGAAGGTCGCAAAAAAATATGACCTTATTCGTTTTGGGGTCTCAAAATTTCTGAACAATGTCTTTAATGAATTTTCCATATCTATCTATCTCCGTTCGTCATTATAAAAAATCTCCCTCAAAACACAAACCGAACATGGATGTAGCATTTATATATAACCTATAATATCCATCAATCAAGGCGATCAAGTCATAGATAGGTAAGAAGACACTTAAATTTAGAGTGTATAAGTGGGAAAATTTTTCAGTGCCGAGTAAGTACCACGTGGTGTCCGCTCGTGCATCCGAGCCGTCCATTACGTGTTTGGATGGCTCAGATTTAGAGAGAGAAAGTGTTAGGATGAGAGGAGAAAGAGTGTTTCAATCCGAGCCGTCCAAAAATGTATCGGACGGCTCCGGTGGGCCGAGCGGGTACCACGTCGGCAATACCCGCTTGGCACTGAAAAATTCCTCGTATAAGTGTGGTGTTTAACTTGAACGGCTCAAGATTAGCAATATCTTATTTTCGTTGCGCATACGGGTACGTGTATTACTAGTATTTATCCAACACAGCAAACAGTGATCCTAGTAGATTTACAACAAGGTTACAACTTACAACCACTCCTCCGGTTCGAAAGCGGGAGAGCAAACCACGCCCACAATGCTTTCACTAGCGAGGCGACTCCACCACAGGTCGAACCCATGCCTCCACCAAGCCGCCGCCCATCAACTCCGCCACGCGAGGACCGACGCCGCCGCCTCGTCTTCTCCCCCCCGGAGGCGGCGCCCTAGGTTGGGGTTGGGGGCGGCGCTGAAGAAGGCGGACGATAAGTCGGAGTGGTGGGTGGTGGACGGCGAGATGCACGAGATCGGAGAGAACGTGCCTCTGAGGGAGAGGTTTGTTATTCCGCGAGATAATATCCCCAACAGGCGAAGGAAGCAGCTCCGTGAGCAGTTCATGCGCCGTACTCGTCTCGTTATCAAAGAATCGGTTTGTACTCCTTTTTTGAATCTCTCCTAGGGTTTCTATTCTTCATTCGTTGCTAATGATTAGCTGCTGAGAAATGGGTGGGGCTCGAAGGTAATTTGCTGTCGGAGGTGGAATTGACAAGTAATGCTTTACGTTCAATTGCTGCAAAAATATATGTTTGAATGGAAATTGGCTTGTGTAATTTAGGGTTGCAAAGGAACCGAGCTGTTTCCCAAGTCCCAAGAGCTTGTTATGGGCTCGGCTTGTTAGTAACAAGTCAAGCTCGAGTTGGAGTCAGTTGTAACTCGGGTCGATTATAAAAGCTCAGCTCGTTTGTTGAGGCCCGGATTGTTTCAAGAGGCTTGTGAAGTTAACGAAGCTCAAACACCTCGACAATAAACGAGTTGAGCTCGAGCTCAATTTTTTTTGGCTTGAGCTGGACTAGTTTGAACAAGCCAAGCTCGAACATGTTAAACCTTGGCTCGGATTGTTTGAAGCCCTAGTTATTTACAATCCATATCAGTGAAAATATCAATCACCTTAATGGGCATTTATGCTCTCTTAAACTCAATGCCAAAGTCTTTGTTAGCTACCCAATCTCAATATGAGATATTGTCATTCAATTACACAGTAAAAATACTTGCTTTGAAATTCATACCTATCGAAAAGGTGTTTTTGTTTTTTATTTCGGAAATGTGTGGTAAAGAACAAACCAGATGGCTTAGGTTTGTTTTCCATTTTGAAGCTCTGGTCTTGCTTTGATGGGGTGCTTTGTGTTTCTGTATTTGGAATATTGGTTGGAATTGTAATTGGTTTGTGCCTTGATGTGCTAAATTTTGCTTGCATACCTTGAAGGAGCATGAGCCCTGGTGCAAAAGGTACATGGAACTATATCAGGAGCTTAGGGAGAATTGGGAGAGGCTTTATTGGGATGAGGGTTATTCCAAGAAACTAGCTCAGGATCATGCTAACTATGACTCTGCTGAAGATGATGATCAAGATTTTTCACCATATCGGACAGTGTACTTCTTTTGTCTCTATTTTTGGCTCGTGAACTCAATTTGCTTATTAGCCCATTCTTTATATCTGCCTCTATGCCTGATGTGTTAAATAATTCTTCTTTCACCTCCATTTTATGGACTTATTGGATTTCATTTACTCTTAAGTCTTAAGTGATAAAGGTTTGTTTGATGAGGAGACATTTTACCTAGTCTTTTGCCAATTTCAGGAGAAGGCGACCGTATGCTGAGCAAATGAAGGTACTGATGCAAATGTCCTGTGAGATTTGCCATTGTCTATATCATCACGTCCTTAGGCTTGGTATTGCAAAATTGTTTTTCCCTGCCCTGCATGGAAACGAGGTGTCTGAACAGATTTTTCAGCCTCCCTCTAGAATTCAAATGGTTTCAATCTCTATTTTTCCAAGTCTTTACCACCCAAACCTTGAATTTCTGATATTAACAGGTGCTGGGATATTCTTTCCTGGATTTTTATGTTTCATTCTTGTGTATTACACAAACATTCTTGCATACGGCATACGGCATCTCTGCATCTGCCGATGTATTCTTTTTTTCTCATGTTCCTTTTGTTTCAGTTGCAATGCGTTATGTGTTACTTGCAACTTTTTTTCCGGACACTATTTAGTTCATGGTGAAAAATGAGGTTGGACCTGCTGCATATGTCAATGAAATCTTCATTTAATTCATGATTCACTACGCTGATAATAATATTGATGTGACTTCACTGAATACAGGACCAAGGTATGGGAAGAAATATGCAAGATGATAGCTGGGAAAAGGTTAACCAGATCCGAGATAAGTTCGAATATGACAGAGAGAAAAGAATGAGAGAAAGAGGTAGGTTTAGTTAGTTTGAATTGTTCATATGTCTTATTCAGTTACTACTTTGTTCGACTGTTGAGTGATTTGAGCTCATGGGGGGCCATCATTTAGGAGTTTGTTTGTTCGATAGTGAGTCAGTGACAGTCTTCTTGCAAGATCAGCTACATAAATGAACGTGACTTAAGCCATGTGCCAAATATGCTAGTGTTTAGTTATTGTTTCCCTTTCTTTCTCCATACCTTCAACTTCTGTATTTGCAGCTGAAAGGCTCTATTTTCTTAAAATCAATAGCTTGTTGCGAACCTTCATGTTGCCAGCCCCAAATAGTTCGTTTAGTTGAGTTGAGTTGCTTTGTGCAAGGCTGAAAGCATGAAAAGAGTTTTAGGTGACAGTTTTGCTAATAGTGCTAGAGAATAGGTTATACGCACTCTACCCTTTTGTGAAACTCTCTTGGTTGACTGCTACATCTCAATTTCCTGTAAATTCTGCTGGAAGTTAGTTTTACGATGTCCAACCAACTTTGCAAACAATGTATTTTAGCCAATAACGTTGGGAGGATGGACGTAGTGAGTTGGGCATGAGTTCCTTTAAGCATATTGAACTGGCTTCAACAGGATTGACTAAACCAAGTTGAGCTGAGCTGCTTTTGTTTAGTTGTCAAATATTGGATAGAATGTAATTCTCGCTAGTATGTTCTTGTTTTGCAGCTTTTGCGCCTATGGACAGAGGAACAGGTTTTGTATTGAATGATTCGGGATCCAACAATCGGCCATTTGACGCTCGGAGATACTTCCCACAATCAGAAAGAGGCTGATAAACGTGCGCCAAAATGTTTAGCATGAGAACTGAGAGGTTTTCTTATTGTACATTCTCATGTAACTTTATAGAGGAGATGACATCTGAAGGAAGAACACTTTGAGGAATTTTATGGGATTGTGTATTGGAATTTTCTGCTCTGCTCTGCTCTGCTCTGTTTGCCTAACTGCATATGAATACGTTCATCAAATATCATATTGATCACTTTCCCCTATTTCTAGTGTCCACATAAACCTTCCTTCGTGTGCGTTTGATGGGACGACTTGTCAGGCTTTGCAACGCTTCGTAGTTTAGTCAAATGTCTTAACAAACACAATTGGACTATCGGTTGATAGAACCGATCTCCATAGATCCCATTCCTGTTACCTTCTGTTGTTTGGTGCTGAAAATTTTGAGAACCAATTGCTTCATATGCCAATAGTACTATGTACAATTTATTTATTGGAGAAATCCTAACTTTTTACACCCTAATCCTTCTGATTCCCAGTTAACTAACTAGTCAAAGAGCTAGAATGAAAAATCAAACAGCAAAAGAACATCTGCATAACCCATCAATATAAACCATCGGTTGCTGTGACTTGAGAGGAATTCAAGACTAAACTATGATGTTCTTCCTTGTTCAAAGCAGCAGTTCCGAATCGGGATAGCTGATGGCCAAGCTGCTGCATGTCTGTGTCCGAGGAGATGATTCTTCGAGCATTCCCCTTATGTTCTAGTAACTGATGCGACGATTTCTGAGCTGTGCTGATCCGGTGCAGGTGGCACCTGAATGATCCGACATGGGTAGTTGGAGCGCATATGCATCTACTTTTGGATGCCAGATTCGGTTTGTTTCCCATCGCGTTCTTGTTCTTCAATACGTTCTGCATTGCTTTAGCTATTGCTGCTTCCTGATTTGACATCCCATTCCTCTTCTTAGGCCTGTATGCATCAGTATGATATATATGAAATGGGTACATATTCATCACAGGTAGAGGTAGTAAAGATTACTTGGACTCCATAACTGGCTTTTCATATTCGAAACCTAGATTCATCCCTGGACGGAGAAATCTTGTTCTCCATAGCTATTCTATGTTTTGGAGCTTCCATTAACAACCTTGCAAAATCAAACTAAGTTCTGAAACTGGTCTTTTTTTCAGAAGTGTATATGCCCTGTGCTCATGAAAAGGGCCATGTAGTCACACTCAAGAAACAGATGGGGGCATATCAAAAGACACAGAGAAACAAGAAAATATTAGCGACAAGAAAGATAAAGTCTACCGACGCGTATCTCACGTGACATTATAGTGTTTGCGTTCAAAATCCTGACGAATAAGAGAGAAACACATACCCTCTTCGTCTCAAATTGCTCAACCTTTTCTGGGTAATCGCGCTTTTCGCACGAATAAATCTACCAATGTATTAGCATGAATTTTTTTTCAAATTTTTTTACACCGCCTTGAGAAGAAAAAAATCGGTGTAAAATATTTTCAATGCGATTACCCAAAAGGTTGAGCGATTTACGACGGAGGAGGAAGTATGAAATCGAAGAACATACAAGCGGTTCGGGGCGGTCTCGAGTGTTCGTGACTCCGACGGCATTCTTGTTGATGAGAGAGAAGTAGCCAACGACAGAAAAAGAAAATCTGTAGATGGATTAGATCTATCCAGAGAGTAGTGGGAGAGTAGAAGAAGGTCAAGATGTTGTTAGTATATTTGAGTTCAATGCAGATTTGGGTGCGAGCTAATAGGATCCTAACTGACTACGTAACTGATTTGGATTAGTGTTTAGATAAAAGAGCATTAGGATAAGAACCAAAGATTTGGCCTAATTTTACTGCTACTAATTTTTCTTTTCGATCCTAAGGATTACTACTACGAATTTGATAAAGCAATGTTTGGCCTAACTTTATTATTGGATTGTTTCGTTTTTCGTCTTTATCCAAAAAAATAATTTCGCGTCAAATTTTTGTATATTAAAAACGTGCAGAAAAGAAGAAAATAATCCAAAAAATCTACTCCAGCTGTTTTGGATTTTGTCTTTAGTGAATTAGAGGTAAAATTCTCTTGATACTTCTCCCGTCAAGAGGAACTGTGGTAATTCACAAAAAAAAAAAATAATGCAACACAAATAATGGAAATATTTTTTTGAATAAAAACGAAAATAAACTAAAAGAATTATTCCAACTACCTTGGAATAGTCTTTAAGAACTCACCATTTACGTGCAAAGCTTCAAGGTTTGAGATCGCCTTAATTATTAATTTATCGCTAAATGCTTGGGTTATATTCTTTACACTTTTTAGTGCTCATAGCATGTGGGTCTTAGCTTTGGAGCCGACATAATTGTGGTGAGGTTTTCTGCAAATCGCTATATTTTTGTTGAGAGCAATACTTCTACTCCTTGACATAGTTAATCATTTTTCGCACCCAAAAAATTTCTTCGCAATTTCCAAAACTCAGTAAATAGGAGTAGAATTCAGTAAATCCAAATAAACTGTAGAGTGTAGTAAATAGAAGTAGAATTCAGTAATTTCCATTAACTCAACCCAATGCTCACGAATAATGATTTGTTTATTCTCTCATTGAAGTTGACAAAACAATTCAAATCTCGACCATACATGATTGCAATAAATAATTCGAATTCGCTCAAGTCTACTCTTACCAGTTAAAAGAGTTTCTCTGAGCAATTATCGTAGCAATGGACCATTTATTTATTCAAACAATAAACGATTCAAATTTGGACTGTCGTGTCCGGTCCAAACTACGTACTGGAGAGGATCCGATAATCTCATCAATTGGTGACCGAGCAAATACTATAAAACAGAATAACCAATTATGAAAAGGAACCCACTTGATAATTTTACTTGGCTTAAGCTCAAATTCCAACTGTATTTTCAGTACATACAACAGAGGTAGCAGAGATCCAAAACAGAAGAACAATCTCTTTGGCAAGAAGAGTACCCTACAAGGCTATAACCAATAACCTTTCTTTTGATCGGTCTCTTTAGCCATTACTACTATATCATATGGAAGTTTCATCTTCTCAGGCCAACAATCTCTTTTGGCACACAAAAAAGGTACTAATTATTAGTACCCCCCACACACAGACACAGGGTATGATGAAAGTTTTTCCTCATTGTCCCTTTTCCATATTACTATAAGCTCTGCTCTACCCATCCATGCAGATTCAAGAATCACAGCTCGGTTGCAAGCAGCTGGAAAAGAAACCACATCCTCTCTTCTGGAAGAAAAATAAAACACTAGTTAAATTCAATAATAACATGAAAGAAAATAGTTTTAAAAACAAATGGTCTGATTACTGATTACTCCCTCCGTCCCTTATCTAATGTCCAGTATTCCATTTTGGGTTGCCTCTTAATAAGTGTCTATTTTGTAAAGATAAGAGGGTAAAAATTAGTGCATTATCTATTTTGTCCCTAAAAGTATATTATTTTTTGAAAAGTTAGTGAGTGAAAATGTAATGATGATGGATAAGTACGAAAAGTGGTGAAAAAGGTTGATGTAAAACATGTAATGATGATTTTTTTTTAATAAGTTGAAATTACCAAGCAGGACACTTAAAAAGGGACGAAAGAAGTATTATTAGTGCTTAAAGGAGAATGGGATTCTATGGATGGATGGGCCCATTGAACCACTATCACATGATTCAAATTTGTGTCTCTAATGCCGGCAGGCAGGGCCCGTAGTGGCCGAGTATAGTACATACTGTGCGGGAATATTTGGAATTGTGCAGGATCCCGAGCCCCTTTCCGGTGGGGCCTGCGGTGGACAAGTAGTGATGCTACTGCTAATATCCATGCTTCAATCAAACCTTTTCCTGTTCTTTTTTTTTGCTTTTTTCTCTCCCTTTATTTCACCACGGTTTTGCTAGTACAATGCCTATGAATGTGATTGCAGTAATATAGGTGCCGGACAGGTAGAGCAGTGTCCAAGACACATTTTGTTTCAAGGTCCAAGATAACCAAGATCTAGGAGTACTAAAGAAAATTAACTTATAATGAGAATATTAGTTGTTCCTCTAAATATACATTAATCTTTTTTCTCAAAAATTATGAGCTTTTTTAAATTAATATGATGACGGAAATATAAAATTCAGCGTCTAATGTATAAACGGTGTTTTCAAAAATAAGCTTGTAGGCTTTCTATAATCGAGAAAAGACTCAATAGATGTTTTGGGCTTGGCCTAATGAGCGTTTTCTTTATCAGCAACTTTCCAATCTCGAATTTGGATATCGAATTCTTGAGTTCAGAATTGTTCTTAGCGGAATATAATGCCGTCAAATCTTAAAAACAATTTCAGAATCAATAAAGTTTCTTCTGCCGTTTAAAAAAATACTACAATAGAGAAAAGACAAAAGGACATTCACAAATCAAGTCGACAAAATCTATTGTACTCCGATGACTGTTTTTTTCTTCGTCAGAGTACTCCGATTACTGTGGTGAAATAGTTAAACAGGTACTGCAGTACTTTCGAAAACAAAGGCTAATAAAAGAACAAAAAAAAAATGCATTGGGGACTTTTTTGAAATACTCGAATCTTAGAGGGCCGTTAGAGGAGTTCTGAAAAACTTGAAAGGGGGGAATGCGGTGGAGAGAGAACTCACTCTTTTGGATTTAGCACGGATGAGCTCCGGCGAGATCCGGTAGAGATCTTCGTCCACCGGTTTCGGAGCTTTTCTCGGCGGCGGCGCAACCGGACTCGGTGGTTCCTTCACATCACACGCCGCCCACTCCTCCTTTTCAGCCTCTTTCACATGTGGGTAACCTGCTTTTTCCTACAAGGAAAGGGAAAGAAAAGAAAACAGAGTGTTTTTGCTTTTAAATAAACAGATAAATTGCTTCCAATTTCCAAAAATATCAAAAAGCTATGCGGTGAGCGCATTTTGCGTAGCATGTGATGTGTCACCAAAATATTCGGAGAATTTGATCCACGACATGACAAATGCGAGCATATTCTACCCGTACATACTCCACATAGTATCCAAAATGCGATACAAATTTGTGGTCCGCATAATATTATCAAAAAATTTACAAACACAATCTTACAAGACAACCGTCCGGACCCATATTTATCGAACTGCTATAGACACAGTTATGTCCAGCATTGTGTTTTAAATTTTTGTCGGTCGCTTTGCTCTAGTATTATCGAATGTCAAATGTGGTTTTTGTTTTGGGAGGCGATACCCTTCGACGAGGAACAACGATCATGGCCGGAGTAACCACGTCGTTCTCGTACAAGTCGCCGGCGACGTACAAATCACGATCTAGTTCCGGGTAACTGTAGTGAACCAACCCGGGTTGCCTCGCCGAATCAAAACACTGAGTGAATGGGAGGTCATGATCATCAGCGCAATCCCAGCTGCCGAAAGCCGGCACATGGCTTCTCCAATAGTCCTGCACACAGAGGCAGAGACAGAAACAACACATATTGATATGAAATTCAACCAATGTAGTTGTTTAAAATAAGAATTACGCTTAAAAGGAACAATGGAAATTTGGAGAGAGAGAGAGAGAGAGAGAGAGAGACTTGGCTTACATCCATGGTGGTCTGAACAGATTTGGAGCTAGTTTAGAGAGATTTGACTCGATCTTAAAGAGTTAGAAAAATGGGTGTTCTTTGTTGCTCCTTTCCGGTGTGTAGGCGTGGCTAGTTATAAATGCTAAAGGATGGAAAGCTAGGAGGGTGTGTAAAAAGTTTCTTTGTCGCTTTATTTTTGGGTGTAGCGTGTAGTCTGTAGATGGTTTTAAGGCCCCGTTTGATAACCAGATTATGCCTTGGGATTGGACCAATCTCAAAGGCTTCCCAAACACTTGTTTGATAACTGGATTATTATTCCGTTGGGAGTAATAGTGAGCTCCATAGGGGTATTAGTAATACTCCGTAGGACTTGGTATTCGTAATTCGAACCCAACCTCTTCTCATTATCAATCCATTTTCATTATCAATTTCTTCTATAAATCCAATCTCATTATCTAATCACATCTCAAACAAACATGATATTAATAATCCCATCATCTAATCCCATATCAAACAAACATACTCATTATCAATCCCTTCTCATTAACAATCCCTTCTCCTTACGAATCTCAATTCTAATCCCATCTCCTTACGAATCTCATCCATCTATCACTGTTATCAAAAGGGTAGAGAGAGAGAAGGGGAGGAGAAGTCCAAGGATTAGTCTAGTTGGTTGATGAATTTGTTATCTAAACAATTGATTAGGATTCGATTTTTGTGATCAACTCGTCATAAATTAATTTATGGTGAATTTTTTAATCTAGACATAAATGGCCTGTTTTTAATCAGATCAAGGAAGGAATTAGTTAACGTGTAAACTGATCTTGGCATCCATGATTGTGGAAAAAAGAGAGAGAGAGAGAGAGAGAGAGAGAAAAGGTATGATAGGATTCAAGAGAGAAATTCTTAAAAAATTGAAGAAAACAGAAGGGATTAGGCTTAGCAACCAAGAGTGATATAGTAAAAGTTTTCACGGTCGCAAACAGGAAAGTGATAGTAAGATTAATAAAGTTTCACGGTCACAAACACAAAAGTAACAAAAGTGGAAGAGAGGAAGCGAGAGATAGGGTTTGCTTTAATTTGCTTTTTACTTTGTTTTTAGTTCTTCTTTTAACATCCTTTCCTTTATGTTTAAAATCAGGGGAGCTAGTCAAGTGTTTTGGGCCTTTTGGCCATGTTTGTCGATGATTACTGCATTTCCCAATGAGTTTTCAAGCAATGAAGTGGAGTTGGGGTCTGTTTCTGTGGCAGATCGTACTGCACTCCCAAGTCCCATCTCAAAAAAAGTTCATTGCGAGCTCCGACGGTACTGCCGCGTGAAACCTCAACTATCCTTAACATTTACTCCTATGTTATTTGGCATTCAACACCGAGTATTAAAATTAGTATACTACTTAAGAATCAAGATGAAATTGAATTACTCTTTTTATTCCATATTGATGGTCCAGTTCGGTCTCCAATGTGAAATTTAAATTGTTAATATATTTCAATTTACAATGTCTTTAAAAGATTTTAAAATTTTCTTATAATAAAATTAATTGTGATCTATCATATAAGATCCATATTTGACACAAAAATCATTATAAATTGAAAGATATTAACAATTTAAATTTTGTATTGAAGACCAAATCGAACCTTCAATTTGAAACGGAAGGAGTATTAATTACGGAGATATAGACGGGTCGAGTCGTCGCGCAAGAGGCAACAATGGTGAGTGTGTCGCTCCCACTTTATAGTAGGCCTCAATGACCCAACAGGCGGGGGACCTCGGAGTAAGCATTGTGCTCTGTGCCAATGCATGGCAAAGTATGGCCCAAAGCTGAAAAAGTGAAGAAACATGAGTGCATTGAAACGGGGAGTAGAGAAGTCAGTTAGGACACTGGCCAGAGGTCACCAGTCACGCAGTTAACATTGCCGCTTTTAGTGGTAGTACTGTGTTTTGCACTCGAGTATGTTGCATGGACGGATTCAAGATTTTATAAACATCAAGGGCGATCTATGAAAAAAATTTAAAAATTTGAAGGTTCGAAAATTTAATAGTTTGTTTGGTTTAGATTTTAAAAGAGGTTTTTTTTTGGTTGTAAGTAAAGAGAGATAGAAAAAAAAATTAAAAAAATATTTTTTATTTGCATTATTTTTGAGTTTCAAAATGTGTAATAAGTACATATTTTTTAAGAAGATGTTCTAGAACGGGGCCTAAATCCAGCAAAGATTTCGTATGAGAATCACGGGGCGAATTGCAAATCGGGGTTCTATATTGCATGGGTGTAGTGCGTGATCTCAGTTATCCATAGTTGATATGAACAATTTGGATTGCACACTGTAACAATATGATTTTGAAAATTACGATATTTTACTAAGTCGGGGTGCTCGTATGCTGTGCGGATGCCTAAGTTATAAGTAAAACAAAAAAATTCCACTCCCCTTTTGTTACTGCAATTTCTCTTTCTAGACTGAGTTCTTTGATTTGTCATTTCAGTGTACCACTTCTCTTTAGTCATTGCTAGTCACAGTATACATTTTCCTATCCCAACGTTATATGTATTGGGGTCCTGTTTTGGACCCCCTATCTCCGCGCACTTTAGAAAAAAACATAAATACATTGTTAAGAATTTTTTAAAATATTTCTTTTAATTGTCTTATGAAAATATCTAAAATTTTAAATTTTATAAAAGTGAAAACTGCTAAACGAACACTACAAGAAATTTGATCAACACCAGCGCTTTTTTTTACCAGCGCTTGCAAAAAGTGCTACAATAAGAGGTCTATACCAGCGCTTTTTTTAGCCGCTGCTAAAATAGGGATTTCCCGGCGCTCAAACCAAAAGCGCTGGAATAGACCAACCATTTCCCAGCGCCCAAGCAAAAGCGCTGGAAAACGCCCCTCATTTACCAGCGTCTAGAAAAAGCATTGGAATAGACTCCCCATTTCCCAGCGGCCCAAGAAAAAGCGCTGGAGTAGACCCAATGAAAAAATAAATTGATCAACCAAAATCTAATAATATTACTCTATGTTATACATTTTTTAATACTCTTTGATCAAATTTGTAGCGATACTTGATCAACTTCATTCTTGGTACGATTGATGAATTACGTAAATATGTAAAAGACAGACAGTTCAAATCGAAAAATAAAGACTCGTGTGGGGATTGGGTTGCGATCTAATACTTTAATGCCTAGGGATGTATCAAATGTTGTCCGATCAGGTGGTTATCGATATCCAATGATCTCCGATTTTGGTGACAATGACGGAATAAATGATATGTAAAATCCTAACGGTTCAAATCGACCACTGTAAAAATTG
The DNA here is from genome assembly GCA_019656275.1 of Rhododendron kiyosumense. Lineage (NCBI taxonomy): Eukaryota > Viridiplantae > Streptophyta > Magnoliopsida > Ericales > Ericaceae > Rhododendron > Rhododendron kiyosumense. The sequence goes on from BPLS01000659.1 coordinate 350,427, forward strand.
ATTTGGTAACAACCTTTAAATTCTATACATTCAATGCAACTGTTAATAAACTAAGTCTTGTGCTGTACTTGAACATATGGTAGCCATTCAACCACGACACAATTACGACAATCTAGATCGCTGATTTTATTTTTCTTGTTGATTTATCATTCTCGTAAAAGCAGATATCTTGATTAGGTTTAGAAAGCTTCTTTATCGAGACACAATTTCATTAATAAAATGAGTTTTTTTGTCCGATCAAGTGTGTAGCGATACCCGATTAACTTTATTCTTGGTAAGAATGATGAACTTCGTAATATGTTAAAATAGACAGTTCAAATAAAAAATAGACTTTGTTGGGGTCGGAATGCATCTAATACTTTAATGCCTCGATCGCGATACAATCACGATGATCCAAATCCATTCATTTTGTTGTCGTCGTAGATTAAATCATTCCCGTAAAATTTTGCCTCAATCGAAATAAGCAAATATTCCCATTAGAAGCATTATTTGGGGTCGTGGTGGTTGTGGTTGGAGAAGATCTTGTAAAATACAAATATAAAAAGAGAAGTGATTTTGCCACTCCCCTTTTTGTTAATGTCACTTTTCTTTGTGTTTTTATTAGATGATCTGTTTTGTGAGAAAATAGGAGTGATATTAACAAAAAGATGAGTGAAAAAATCAATTCCCTACAAAAACTGCTAAAATAAAGCTTTTCAAATATGTTAGTGGAACAAAAATAGAGCATAGAACATAAAAGATAATTCTAATGGGGGGAGTGATTCACCCATTTATAATAATCCATGTGATAGAAAAAAATAGATGTTAAACATATGTTATATATTTAATATTTCAAAAAATGTAATGAAAATGATGTTGGTGCAGTGGTTGGAGAAGGTATGTGTAAGTTAGCGAGTCCAGCGTCTGGAGTTCGAAACACGATAACAGCACAGGTGCTCCCGCCTCCCTCTTCTTGTTTTTTGGTTTTGTGTAAAGGGGTTCTATGCCAGCGCTTACAACCGCTGGGAAACAAAGCGCTGGTAAAAATTAATCTATACCAACACCCACAAAAAGCGCTGGTATAGTGCTATTGCGGCGGTCGTACACCAACGCTTTACTCAAGCGCTGGTATAGGACAAAGAGGTCTATAGCAGCGCTTTGCGACACCTTTGCCAATGCTTTTGGCCGCTGGCAAATCCCGTTTTTCTTGTAGTGAACCTTCTATTTAAATCATCATTAGTCATGATGGTTGGAGAGTTGATTGAAGCAGCTTCGTCTCAGAGATCAGTTCAGAGTCTCCCTTGACCGGCACTGACGCCGACCGAGTTTAATTTCTCCGATGGCTATTTCTCGTTGACATTTCAACGGGGCTCCGGCGGTTTCGCAGCTTCCACACGGACTCATTGCGCGCCTTCTACCACCTCCGCTTTCTATAGGAGGAGAGGTGAACTTCATTCGCTCTCTTTAGATATCCTTGATGATGATGTCGTGTAAATATTCGCGGATGAATGTTCTAATTCTAATTCTAATTTAGACGTTTGCTTGAGGAGTGGGTTTCGCCTTAGACCGTGTTATTCTAACGGCAAAAGCTTGTACTATACACAGTACACACATGAGCTTGTTTTTGTTGAGTTCAGTTGTTATACGAAATAATGTACATGAAAGTGAAAGAGCACGTGAGGTGTGAAAACGAGCCGAACGGCTGATTGTTCAAGCTTGTTTATGAGATGAACCGATCGCAAACGAGATTTATTAGAGTTAATCCTGAATTGATCTCAAATAGCTTAAATTTGTCATGCATCGCATGATCATAAGTCGAACGCAATAGTTTGTTTGAGCTTGGTTCGAAAGCTTAACGAGCTTTAATAGTATGTCCAAGCGTGGTTTATACAACAAGTTGTCTCAAATGAGCTTTTAATGAGTGTACACGAGTAGTTTTGGTGCGTTTATCAGCCCTAATCACACGCGCACTGACACAAAATACACGCATGATCATACCCACATAGGCATGCTAAAATAATTATCCCCGAAATATGGAACAAAATTTGTTTGCTATAAGTAATGACATCTAAAAGTAAAGGCTAAGAAAAAGTACACCAGTGTTTAGGTAAATTACCTTGTGAATAGTTCACAATTTTAGTTTAGCTACCAACTTTTTCTTTCACAACTACACCAATACTATTTATTTTACCTAACATCAATTAAAATATACATTTTTTCAATCTTTTCCTTTATACTTTTATTTTTATCATTTTCCACCAACCAGCTGTAGCCCAATGGTTGAGCAGGAGAAGGAAAAAAAATGATAAAGTATTCATTGCGTGTGAACAGTTGTGAGGTAAAAGAAGTTAATGACTGTAGCGGGAGGAATTCTTGCCTATAGTTTACCTCTTCTGCTGCAGGGGCAAATTTCTCTCCTTGTTTAGCTAAAGTAGCTTTTTCTCTTGTTTAGCAGCGCCGGTAAACTTGCTCTACCAAAAAAGTACTGTAAATGTGGCTTAATCTGATGGCAATATTCTATGCATTTTCTGCACTCCCAAAAAAGAATCGTATCGTTTAATCCTCGATTCTTTTGTGCCAATGTATTCAGCTTCTACCAATCTGATGTGTATTGAATGCTGAATATTATGGTCACGTTTGGTAGCATTATATTTTCTGCTTTTTATTTTTATTTTCAGAATTTTCAAAAATTAACCTTGAATTTTGTTTGGTGTATTATTTTCACTTCCAAATTCTGGTAATCACTTTCACTACTTTCATAATTTGAGGAAATAACAAAAGCAAACTTCCACTATTTTTAAAAATAAAATTCCGGCTGCCAACTTCATTCCACTACCATGCCAGAGCAACCTAGCTATAAGAGTTGGTTCATTTCCTTGGAGGGCTTTTGTTTTTTGTTCTCTTTCTCTCTTCCCAAACCAGATCCATCCCTTCCCAACCCAGAAATTGGTTTCCATAACAGATCTTCTCTCTCTCAATCGATCGATCGAGTTAGGTCGGCGACAAAATGGCGGGACCTCAGGTTTGCTTCGGTCCTTCATTTTCTTCTTTTATTTCCATCAAATTCTTGTGTTTCTCCTTGTGATTCTCTATATATGTTTCTACTGTTAATTTGCTCCCCTTTTCTTTGATCTATACTAAGTTTTTGGTCTGCGATGAATTTTGAGGGCAATTTCCCTGCCTTTTCGAGTGGAAACCCTAAGTCGGGCTCACCCAAAGCTAGGGGGGCTTCTTTGATGTTTGGTAGTAGTAATGGGAAAGAGAATAGGTCATAAATTCATGGGTCTTTGAGAAATTTGTGTTTGCTTTGCCTTACTGTGGATAATGGATCCTCTTGTAAGGACCGTGTGGTTGGGTCTATGGAGGGAGAAATTTTTGGGAACCGGTTGGGTACTATGTGGCCGTGCCCACGAGGTGCTCGAGCAGTCCATCCGAATCGTTCAAAAGTGTGTTGGACGGCAATGTTGAAACTCTCTCTCTCCTCTCACCCCACCACTCACTCTCCTCTCTCTCTATCCAAATTCGAGCTGTCCAAAACCGAAATGAACAGCCCGAATGCGCCAAACGAGAACCATGTGGTACTCACTTGACACTAAAAAATTTCTCCTATGAAGGAGTTTGTTGATAACATGTTTTTCACTCTTTTTTTTTTCCTTTTTGATAATAGGTTAACACAAACATGTTTTCCGCTTTCACTTTTTCTAAAAATTGATTTTAGCAAATAGAAAACAGAAAACAGAAAAGTTGCAGTGTTACCAAACAGACCATATGTTTGGGAATTGGAGAAATCAAGTACCCTAGCTAAAACTTGAATGTAGGAGCTTGAAGCCTCGAACCCTATCGGTATTCTGTTAGAAGTTTTGTTGGGAATTGAACGAGTTAAGGCTGTAGCTAGGTTAGAAAAGTGTAGTTTCAGGCTAGAAAAAGCTAGAAAATCCAGAGTAGACTCTTGGCCCCTCTGTTCATCTTAGTTTCAGTTTAGAAAGATTTGTGTTTCTTTTGTCATTTTGGTAGGTACGACAAGAAAAATGGGTTTGAAAAAAAGGAGGTCTATGTATGGGCATTAAAAACCTTCAAGCTACCAAATGCTGGTAGGTAGGCTGTAAGCGTAAATTCTGCTTTTAGGAAGCATGGTCCAGAACATGATGACATAATTTCGAGTGCAATAAAGTCCCACTTAGTAAACAGAGACCTAGGGTTTTTTAAGTATGATGATTCAGTATTCATTTACCATCTAAAAAAACAAAAATCATTCCGGCATCGACACATTCGTAGGTGTACTCCAACGTATGGGTACCCTGCTATCATATGCATTGCCATTTCACTCACCGGAGTGATATACACGTTGGATTGTTTGGGATGTCGATCTAAAGATACTTTTTTAGGGGTTGTATTTGTAACGCTTCCAAATTCCAATCTTTTACTTTTTCTCTCTCATTTTGGTCTCTTTTAAACCTTTGCAAGTGAAAATGAGATTGTATCACTGTTAAGCCCGTAGAAAATTTACCTCGTTGTGGTCTTTCTTTCCAAACACTTGGAATGTTGCCATGTGGTGTGTCTGTTGCGTTATTGTCCCAATAAAAGGGGCTTATTTATGTCCAGGGAAACAATTGAAGGGTATTTTTGGTATTTATTTTTTACCCTCGATCTTCATTGCAACCTCAATTTCCCCGGGATTCTCCATTTTGTTTGGGTCTATGGGTTTTGTTTAGAGAGAGCGAGAGACGATAGATAACCGGGGAGGGGTTGGGTTATTCTATAGGTTTTCTTTGGGATCTCGCTTGGGGTGTCGATCTGTGTCATTGTCGTTTGGTCCATGTTAGCCGTTGATAACAAAAATCCGACAGTGGATATCTCTCTTGCTAAAAGCCGTGAATCGCCACCTCCCTTGTGGTTTCTGAAAAATACATTGACTTCCCTTACTTTACAAACAATTTGCCAGATTCCCTTGTCTTTTAACTTTTCGTTTGCTTATTTGACAAAAAACTGACGAGGTAAGCCACTATTATTGAATGAATATCAAATGTGGTTTTGTTTTGAAGGCCATACCCTTCGAAGTTCGAATGATCATGGCCGGAGTAACCACGTCATTCTCGTACAAGTTGCCGGTGACGTACAAATCACGATCTAATTCGGAGGAACTGTAGCGAATCAATCCGGGTTGCCTGGCAGAGTCAAAACACTGAGTCAAAGGGAGATCATGATCATTGGTGCAATCCCAGCTGCCGAAAGCCGGCACATGGCTTTTCAAATGGTCCTACACACGGAGGCAGGCAAAGACAGAAACAACACATAAATACGAAATTCAACAAATTTAGTACTCCTAGTTGTTTGAAAAAAGAATTACGCTTAAAATTAAGGACAATGGAAATTTGGAGAGGTAGTGAGAGAGAACGATCGACTTGGCTTACTTCCCCGGTCTAAACAGATTTGGAACTAGTTAGAGAGCTTTGACCCGATCTTAAAGAGTTGGAAAATGGGTTATTAGCCAAAGGATGGAAAGGTAGGATAGGAGGGTTCTGGAATGTACGTTGCTTTCTAAAATAGCGTGTAGATTGTTTTAAAAGGGTCGAGAGAGAGAGAGAGAGAGAGAGTATAGCCCAAAGGTTAGTCCGGTTGGTTGTTGAAAATTACGAAATTTCACTTAGTCGAGATGTGCGTAAGCTGACTTATAAAAAAAAAATTTCAATTATCAATCAACTGCAAAGTATTATAATATCTAATAGTTTGCCCTTCTCTCTTACTGAGTGTTCACGACAAATTTAATACCACCTGATTACAAGTTTTATTTATAATATAGTTAATGTTGTTAATAAATTTAGAGAGTGCGAAAATCACTCAATAAATTTAGAGAGTGCGAAAATCACTCTCATTTGTTACTGCAATTTCTCTTTCCAGACTGGTATAAAATTCTTTTGATTTATAATTTCAAAACCCATATTTCATTACCACTTAGGGAAGGCATTGCTACCCAATAACTTGTCTTAGTCATTGCTCCTCACAGTATATGCATTTTCCAATCTCCAACGTTTTATATCTTGCATTTCCATAAACTAATTAAATGGGCCCGTCTTCGTTCAATGGACTCAAAATTATGGGAAAATGACGGCCCAGGACATATTTTGATAATTAATATCTGTCAAAGATATGATGAAAACATTTGTTAATACTAAAAATGTCGTCCTTGGCAGATATTAATCATTTAAACACATCATTGACCATCATTTTTCCCAAAATTATTCATCCCATAGGCCCATTCTAGAGCAACTAATTTCTTATTAGGCCCATAGGTCTTCCAATAGGTCTTCCAACGGGCCAGTTGCCCTTCCAACAAAGTGTTTTTAACGGTTCAAATTTGTTAAAAGTATCGTAGCCAAATTTGCAAATCCAAACCATCGATGATAGAGATGGATAGCTCGAATTTCGTACTACACACATATAGTGTTCCCCAGCAGTACGGGATCACCATGTTGTTCTCGGTGTTGGTTAGTTGTTTTGCATCGTTCATGTCTTATTCTCTTTGTGGTAAAGACCAACAAAAATAATAACTAGGAAAAACCTCTCAAACAATTAATTTGGTTACTCGAACAAGTACACAAATTATAAAGAAAAAAACATCACAAAATACAAATAACGTTTTTCCAAATCAAACCGGTACAGATAACTCGCCATGCAAAACCCAGAACATGGCTTAAAATTACACAAAGATAGACAATTAAAAATTAAAAAGCAGCACATAAAAATAAAACTCCATAGTTTTTAGTCACTCCTCCCACCATATTAGGCTCTGACATAGCAACCACTCAAAACCCTAGAATTCTTAATTTCATCACACAATGCCTCACTCAGCAGACAACAAGAATCAGCCCTTTCTTCTTCGACCTCAATCGAGCATTATAAGAGATTTTAATCATCGTCCTCGTCCTCGTCTTCCTCTTCACCAAAATCATGTGTCGTCCCCCCTGAGCCGGCTTCGAAAGAAGCATCGGGTGCAGCTTCCTCAATGATCGGCCAGGATTCTGCAGGCTTCTCTTCTTCGTCGTCTTCCAATGGTTGTTTTTCTTTTTCTTCGTCCAACACTGGGATTTCCTTCGGTTTGGTGGTTTCGGATTCGGTTGGTGGAGTGACGGTGTCTTGATCGGTTGGCGAGAGTTTGGTTTCTTCAACTGTTGGAGACATCATCTCACCCGATTCTTTGGTCACTTCATCCACCTACACACATTAGAGATCTCTAAGTTATGCTAAATTCTTATCAAAAAAAAAAAAGGAAAAAAAAGAAGACAAACAAGAAGAAGGCTAAAGACTCTCCACCATGTATCCAAACCGACTTTCACAAACGGGGGCAGCTTTACTAGGTATTGTGGGGTTCAAACGAATTCCCTGAGCTAAAAAAATGTATTGAAAATTTTGCTTTTGTATATAAAATTTAATTTGTAATTTTTCGCTATTGTCTCGACTGGGTTATTCACATATACGTAGTCAAAGCACATGAATATTCACTTAAATTTACGAGTAAGTAGACGAGTAAGCTCAACAAAACAAAATAAAATAGACCCATTTAATTTTTAAGTAGATAAATTTTCTGTTTTACATAGAGTTTTGAATTAGAATTTTTCTTTTTACAGAATTCTGTCACCGTTGAACTGAAATATTGGAGCCGGCCCTATTCACAAAAGTCATTTTTACACCAACAAATGAACTTGCTCTTATTAGCAAAATCAAAAGAACTGAGGAGGGAGTGTCTTTCTTTTTTACATGTAGTCGTAAACGATATGATTAGACCAATAAGCAGCATGCATATTGATGAAAGCCCAAACATGTTGTGGCAGTAAAAAATAGCTTCGTTTTCATGATGAGAGAGAGAGAGAGAGAGAGAGAGAGAGAGAGAGAGAGAGAGAGAGAGA
>BPLS01000659.1:358319-386021 GCA_019656275.1 Rhododendron kiyosumense
ACCTTGAGGGAAGCCATGAAGAAGTTGATGTAGAGAATCAGATCAGAAAAAGCACAGAAAGGTTGGTGAGAGAAGGAGGGGGCTTTGAAAGTTGGAAACAAAGAGAACTAGTTGGACATGAAGTGAGGAAGATGTTGAGGCCTATTTATAAGGCTAAGGGGAGCAATCAGGTGAGAGCTACCCTCCCATGGTTTACCATCTCTATCCCTTCACTTTATGCTGTAACACCATCATAACTCAAGATTCTGATACCTAATAATTGAGTTCCATTTAATTTTTCTCACTTTTTTTTTAATTTAAAAAAACCAAAGTTTCTACCACACTACTTCATTCTTGGAAAACAGATTCAAATCTAACTAGATTATCATATTGGCCAAAAGAAACGGCCAACAAAATGAATAAAGCTAGGGAACCCAACGGGTTTGGTCGAGTGTGTATGAAAAATGTTTAATTGTCCCTTCTAGGCTCTCGCAAGTTTGAATCCCACGAAGGCCAAAAACATTCCGAACCTTAGGGCCAATAGAGGTTTGCCCAGCCACTGACATCAAGCCCCTGATCTCGATTAGTACGTTGAGGTGCGAGCGAACTGAATACTGATCCCAGTTATCAAAAAATAAAAACAAAACGAATAAAGGAGGAGGGAAGCAAAGCAACGGTAACCATCCAAAATATAGCTTTAATGACTTGGTAAGAATCAATGCCCTTCCACTTGTCAAACGATAATTGGGCAGATTTCACATGGAAACCGAATGTTGTGGGACAGGGGCCATGGAAGGTTTGTCAAACTAAGAAGAAAGGTAGCGTATATATGGTGCCTTTTATTTTCGAACATCTTTTAAAGTGAGGTTCTCTCTCTCTCTCTGACAGGATGCTTATGCTTTTGAAATCTCTTTTTTTTATTTTTAACTTTCAAAATCAAAATCAAAATTGATGCTTTAAAGAAAGTGAATCTCTATAGCACCATTGGGAGCAAGTGGGCAAGATGTTGGGAAATATACAGTCATATTACCATAGGTTAATGATTTCTTTCGATTTCCTTAAAAGGAGTCGCGAAATCGAATAATGAGATGACCAGGATTAGTCGAGGTTGTAATCTGGTGTAGACATCCTGAAATGTTCGAGAAATAAAAAACTAGATCAAATGTGTTTAAACTTTATAATGAAATGTGTCAATGTTAGGTTTGAACGACTCTAGTCTCCACGTCGTTTCGAAACGTTTGGAGTCTTTATGTAGATTTATACAGGAAATTCAAAAAATCAACAATTTAGACGAATGAAACGCAGCCTTTGGAGTTTGGGCAGTTGCAATACAAGAAGATAAATATGCGTGTGTATGTTAAAAGTCCAAATCTATCTCTCCCGTTTTAAAGTGATCGTCCACTAATGAAAAGGCGCATAATTTTCCGATAAAAAATAGAGTACTTCTGTTCATAATCTTTGAAATTTCTTTTTCGTAGTAATACAATTAATTTGAATTTTATATTTGAATTTTATTTTCGCCGCAAAAGTTAACATTATTAGTTGTAGTTAGTGATAACAAAGAATGTTGTTAGGATTGATGGGGTTCCATCTTCTAGCGTTCGACTGTTCTGTGAAGCCAGCCTTTTGAAGCGGATGGCTTACATACCCCGAGAAGTTAAAAACCGACCTTCGCTAAGGTATGGATCAACCTTCCGACAACCTTAGAGCCCCCTCCAAGCTTGGGTCACAAGCTCGCGCTACCAGGCTCGGCTCGGCATTTTATTTTGGGTCGAACGTTTGGTATAAACAAAGGTGAGAGTTCCTCTGTAGCCGATGTGGGACAAGAATTGGCTCTAGAAGGGAGGAAAAAATAAAAAAAAAGGATTACACGACAAATAGAGAATCTGCAATCCGAGGACGAGTTTGCTCTATCACGGATTTCAGACTAAATCAGACTTGTTCTGAAAAGGAAAAATAAAAAGTTCATCATGATTTTATTTTATTTTATTTTTGTCAAAAATGATAAGATATTTCATTGATACAAAATAAGTATACATCAAACAACCAAAAATGACTATCTATTTCAAATAGAGATAATAACTAGAAGGCTAGATTCAAAATATTTAACTCCAAAACCTCGCAAACCAACACGACGATTTCTTGATTATCAGCCAACATCTACCTCCTAGACGAAAAACAAGCCTACACTGAGGATAGCCGGCAAGCTTTTGCAACCACAGCGGGTACAGGAAGCATTCCGACAACCGGATCCCAAAACTAACAAATGAAACCCCAACAATATCCGTAAAAAAAAACAACACAGCTTTATTTTCACCAGATCTAGGGAGACCCGAACTTGGGGAGGACGACACCGGATTGGGGAAAATTCAACCGAGAAAAAGACTTATAGCAAGAAACCGGAGAGAAATACTCCACAAAAGGGTGGAGAATAAAAGAACAAAGAAAATAAAAAACCCCTTATTTGGACTTCACAAAGCGCTCACATCAACAGATCTGCTAATTGTTGTCAAAACGTCTCCAAAGACGCCGAAAAATAACGTTGCCGGAGAGAAAGGCAGCGGCTGAATCTAACTCGAGGGACATCCAAGAGGAAGAGGTGTGGGAGATGGGTAGAGAGGAGGTAGCAGAGGTGTGGGCTTATGCTTTTGAAATCTCTTTTTAACTTTCAAAATCAAAATCAGATTGATGCTTTAAAGAAAGTGAATCTCTATCGCACCATTGGGAGCAAGTGGGCAAGGTGTTGGAAAATATACAGTCATATTACCATAGGTTAATGATTTCTTCGATTTCCTAAAAAGCAGTCCCGAAATCGAATGACGAGATGATCAGGGTCAGTTGAAATCGTGATCTGGTGCAAACATCCTGAATTGTTGGAGAAATAAAAAAAAAAATGAGATCAAATGTGTTTAAACTTTGTAATGAAATGTGTGTCATTGAGTTTGAACTCTAGTCTCTACGTCGTTTCGAAACGTTTGGAGTCAAAAATCACTTTATTTATGTAGCATGATTTATTCAGGTAATTCAAAAATCAATAATTTAAACGAATGAAACGTAGCCTTTGGAGTTGGGCAGGTGCAATCCGAGGATGGAGGGATACAACCAGATTACAAAAAAAAAATGTAGGTTAAAAGTCCAAATCTATCTCTCCCGTTCTAAATTGATAGTCAACTAAGAAAAGGCGCGTAATTTTTCGACAAAAACAAAGTACTTCCGCTCATAATTTCTGAAATTTCCTTCTTGTAGTAATTTAGGACGGATGGAGTATTTAATTGCCCGAGTAGAATACAATTAATTCGAATTTTCTTTTCCCCACGGAAGTCAACATTGTTAGTTGTATTTAGTAATGTTTGAACCCCTGACAAATGCATGAGAGCATGTGATGTCTCAAATTAGTTACCACTCCACTTGCAATACGGTCCAAAAATTCTCTGGATGATACGTGAATCTTCCTTCTTCTTTTTTCAACTCAACTAGTTCGAAAAAATAAATGGTTTAAACCACATTAATACATTTGAGCCGAATCTCGTTTGGAACTCATATAACGCAAATCCAATTTCGCGATATTGCCGAGAATAAAATTTGAGATAAGATTAAAAAGAAAAATCTGTTAAAAAAAAATTAAAAAGAAAAATAACAAAAGGAGGTCGTTAGGTGATTTTTGTTGTATGCAGAAGATTTATTCATCTTATGGTGGGGAACGAGTATGGCTGGCTCTATTAACCCAGCTTTTATATCCTTCTTCCCCGTCTCTTTCGAGAAAGGGTATCTGACTCTATCTATAGTCGAGAGAGAGAAACCGAAGGCTCACATTCCCCGACCGAAACGAGCCCGAACTTCACGAACGGATGTCCGTGAAGTTATCAAGCCCGAGCAGTGGAACAATCTTGTAACAGCAAGCAAACGAGCCCGAACTTCACGAATGGATGTCCGTGAAGTTATCAAGCCCGAGCAGTGGAACAAGCTTGTAACAGCAAGCAAACTGCAAGCACAATGTTGTATCGTGCAATAAGTTGCAAGCCGACCTACGCCCAACAAATGGATCAAACCTTTCGACAATCTTATTGCCCTCTAAGCTTGGGTCATAAGCTCGCGCGACCAGCGTTTTATTTTGGGTTGAAAATTTTGTATAAATAAAGGGGATGATTCCTGTATAGCCGATGTTGGACAAGGATTGTCCTCAAGAGAAAGAAAAAAAAAGATTACGAGACATTATCCAAATCAATTTATGTGCATATTATTCAAATCAATTTTTGGGCTAGAGACCCAAAAATAAACAATTTGGCTTGGCCACGGCAAGAAGTTTTCGATTGTGTGATACGACCTTTTTTTAATGTTTACATGCTAAAAAGCTATTTTATCCTAATTTAAGGGGGTAGGAAATGAAACCTACCCTAAGATCACTCTAACCCGGGACAAAGTCCCGGTTAGTGGAGTGCCTTATCACTTAGGCTACCCTTAGTTTACAAGCAAATAACTCAGTAGCCAAACAAAATAATCGGTATCACCGTATGAATCATTATAGAGGTGAATCCTATTTGAAGCTGCACGCACCCTAATTCGGACTAGGGTCCAATCCAGTCTCCTAATGTTCAGTTTAGTTTGGCCGTCCACAACAATAATTGGTCGTTCGAGTCTTTCCATCTGCGCGTGAGTGTTTTTTCCCTTGTATTTGTTAGGGTTATTTCTCTCATTAATAAGCCATGAAGTTGAGTTGTACTTATAGTGATTGTGCTCCCTTTGATAGTCTTGTTTATCTTGTTAGTTCCGTGTTGGGCTTGATTATCTCATGAACTCTTTCACAATTGATGTAGTGTCCCGTGATTTGTACTTTATAATAATGTAATGATCTCTCCTACCGATTAAAAAAATATATATATCACAAGGACCCAAAAAACCCAGCAGTAATGGCCAAAACCCCCACATGATACACAGAAGTGTCCCAATAATGGAGAAACTCTTGGTATTTCGGGCATTCTCTATCAGCCACAAAAAGTGTCCCTACAATCAGAAATTGTTCAGTCCTCCTATGACACGCTGCAAGCCTGGAACCTTCATTCGCAGCCACACATTTTGATGCGTCCATGCGCTTAGTTGTAAACTCTACACCTTTGTGGTCACTTGAAAAGATTGAATCGCTTGACACCACTAGTAATGTAACTCAACGTGCATGCTTTCCTCCGACACAATTAACGATTTTGAGCCTACTAAAACACCCAAGTCGCCCCAAAACATCAATATGTCAACCTAACTAAAACGATAAAAATTTTATAATCTTCTGATTCACATGTGGGTTTTTGGTTTTTAGCATCTTGCCAGGGAATTCTAAACTGGCCCCGCCTTCCTTTCAAAAAAATCATGACTCCGTCTCTGCCTCGCCCTAAGTTTTGCGAGAGGCACACAAAGCATTGAATGCTTTTCCCCGGCGGCCCCAAATAATAGTAACATCTCGTGACTATGAATCGTGCCAAATCTCATTCACGGGCTCTCATAACTTTCTTCACCTTTACACCAAATATAAGTAGTACTCCCACCAAGAGCACCACAGCCAATAGTTTATGAGCTAGTAAACTTGAGTGTCTATTCTTCTCTAAATGGGGATCATTGGGAGAAAACTCTTGGCAGTGGTGGTGGTGGCGGCGGTGATAGTTGCAGTGTTTGGAGGGTCGGAGGCATTGGAGTTATGTAACATGAATGAGGATGGTTTGACGGCGTGCAAACTATCCGTGACCACGCCAAACCCGGTGGATCCAACGCCTCCGTGTTGTGAGGCTTTGTCCGCGGCGAACTTGACTTGTCTATGCGGCTATAGGCACTCCTTTGTGTTGCCTTCTCTTGGAATAGATCCTGACCTTGCCATGGCACTCCCTGCCAAGTGCAACCTCACCCCTCCTCCCAATTGCTAGAATTGAAGGTCTATACCTCTCCAAACTCTTCGCAATTCGAAAATTATTATGGATGAAAAACTTCTTGTAGTTTTCAGATTCTGTTTTCGCAATGCGGTTTTCGTATGGTACAAAAGCTTATTTGGTTTTCAAAATTTCTCTTGCAACCATTTTTAGGGAAAAAGACCAGAGATTGTGATGTAGTTAGAGGACGTTCCCCTCTAAAAAGAGACTGGATATGAAAACGACTCATCTTAATGTTTTCAATTCAAAGAATAAAAAACAACTTTACGAAGTGTATCACAGAACAAATTTAAGAACTGTCCCTCTGCCACCATCTCTCTTTCACATCAAATTCTCCCCCACAAGTGTGGCATGTTCTCTTTGACTTGAAACATATGCGTTTATAGTAGGCTCTCACAGCATGTGATGTCCTTTTCTGATTCAGGGGGCCAAATAGTGTAAACTGTATAATTGGGTGCACTACATGGATATAATGCACAATCCTAACCGTCCAAACTAGTATCTTACTTGCAAGATAGTAGTTTTTAAAATCAAAATTCGTTGATTGTGGAGAAAGACAGCTCGGATTGCGCACTATATACCACTGTAGTGCACCTTAGACGGTCTCGGGGTCCATAACAAACACTATTTAATTTCTTGAAATATTGTGTCCCTTGTAACATGAAGTTATGTGTCACTAAAAAGCGCGACTGTTTCTGCCTATCTTTTTTTCAGGACAAGAAGCAAAATATTGTGTAACGGGTCTGGTTTTGATGTTCTGAATCTCTCTGGTGGGGGTGTCCTAGCCAAATATAAGACTGGGTATAGCTCCAGTTCTCAACGTGTATTTATGCTTATGTGATTAAGTACTAGTGCTGTTTATTTACATGAGATTTCGTTTAATTTCCCTTTCCTTTCATTCTGTTTCTAATCTTTTCCCCTTTCCCTTCGTCGATCTGTAAAAGAAATTCCAAATTTGAACACATTCCCAAGTTTGCAACAGCAGTGTGTGCCTAAGTTCTAGCCGCAAATGATCAAATCATTGATGCACAAAAATCATCCAACCATTATTTTTGGTTTTGCCAGCTTATGGACCAAGAATAAACCCCACCACCACCTTCGCAAGCGTCTGAGGCTAGGCTCGTTTATGCCTACCAACTTGAATACAATCTGAACAAAAAATTGAAATATTGAATCAAGTACTTGCAATCATCCGATTAAACTAATTTTGCACAAAACCACTCGGAAAAACATTTTAAATCAATAAACAGTTCGACAAGACTCAAACATAGACCCAACATGCCGATCTGTGCACCATTGGTGCATCGGTAGCCCGTACCCATAGAATTATCGGTGTAATTTCAACAGCTTATAAAATTCTTTTGATACTTTCCTATCCTTGAAGTGTGTCCCCACCAAAGGAGTGGCAAGTGGGTCCGGCACGCACGGGGTACGCATCCTGTTGCACACCGTCCATATTCCCAGAGATCCCAGGGGGGACCACAAATCTCACTCTCAATCCATTGCCACGCTTACCGGAATTCGGGGACACGTATCTTGAAACCATTGATTCGTTCTAGGACGCGTGTCGCGATCTAATTCGGTCTCCTACCTAGAGGTGCCACGGGGTCAGGTCTCTCCAACGAAACCAGAAGAGAAATTCCACAAAGACCTTCTTAAATCAAAATAGGAATAGTTTCCAAATTAACAAATCTTCAGAAAAGCCGCAACTACCCCTCACTTGACTATGTATGGACCTCCCAACGGTAAACACATGAACACCAATTTTAATATGAGAATGAACATGCATGAACAAAGTGAGAACCGCGCTAGTAGCGGCTGAACAAAGAGAAAGAGAAAACGGCATGAGATGCGTGGTGGAAGCGAGAGTGTTTGAGCATTACATAACGGTGAAGAGTATCGCGTAGCATTTTTTACACCCATTCAGAAAATGAATTTATGGATTAAAAGGTGGTCTTGAAAGTCAGTCTCTAGCCTTGAAAAGCCTTATAACCAGTTGCGCATGAAATAGGGTCGGTTTGGAAACCATTGACTGAATTGAGTTTTGCAAAAACTTTGGTCAAATTAATGTCTAAAATTTAGTTATTACAAGTCCATGCCCAAGATTGGCTGAAGATTTGAGTTGACCCGCTAGATCTAAGTGTTTTATCCAGGCCTAGGCCAGTTCTAAGAAATATTAAAGCCTTTTAAATAGGTCTAAATCAGTTAAAGCCCAAATTTTCTTTCTAGGATTGGGCTCACAAGGTTTACAAAGAGAAAAGGCCTATGATGCTCCCCAAGTTCATGTCCAAGTAACAGATGGGCCTACTTCTTAAAAACAAAACGTCACATATGGCCTTTATTTGGCAGGAAAAGGTTTTAAGCTACTCACAAGCAGCTCAAAAACCTAGAATGTTCTCGCTAGGTAGGTTTGGACAAGCAGCTCACAAACAACTCAAGGTCTGAGTGGCCACCATCCTTTAGCATGAAGCAAGACCAAGGACATGTGGCGTACATGCAGCCCTTAGAGCTGCTAGCATATGACTCACCCAGGTCTGGTTGATCCTTTGTTTCTTGATTCTTCTTCCATAAGAAATCATGCTGCAGAGACCAATATAATGGTGGGAATGTCTAAAGAAGTCTTGGTCTTTAGCATTGGTGGGCCCAGAGGATGTCCATTCAAGCAGTAGCTTAAGTATTGAAGCAGTTCAAAGGCCTGGATGCTGGGGGAGCTGAAATTCCTTTTACCCTTTTGCAAAATTTTATGCAAGAAAAAAGAATTTTTCAGGCCTTGGCCATTTTCTTGGAGTAGAGAGCACGTTTTGGTCAAAGAGCAGCCTTTCATTGGAGCATTTTGAAGTAACTCAAGAGGGCCACATGGCAGCCATGCATTAAGGCATTTGAAGCAGCTGAAGGCCTAAAATTCTTGCCTATAAATTACAATTTTGAAAGCCTTGGCAATTACAATTTTAAAAGCCTTGGCAATGGTCCACAACCCCCAGAACTCAAGGCTTATGCAACAACATTTTCATTTCTTTCAAATGTTGCTTGTACTCACTTTATAGTAATTTAAGTTTTTATCATAATCTTTGTATCCAAGCTTCGTTGAACCATTAATGGAGTTCGTATGATCCAAGTTTAGCCTCATTTCATCTTTCTTTCCATTTTTCTAGCAACAGTCAGAAATTTCAAGTCCTTAGCTCACAAAGGCAACCAACGAACCATCACGAGACCTTACCCTTTGGGCCAAGCATAGTCACTCAAAAGAAGTTAGATTTTGAGGTACGAAGACCTTAAAAAAAAATAGGATAGCAATCCTGTTCTGGCACACCCGCAACACTAGCTAACTTGGTTTTGCACGTTTTTGTGGAGAACAAGCATACAACGGTGCTGAGCTCAAGACTACAGAACAACTACTCCATGAGAAACTACCAATACAGACTTTAAACACAAAAAGCAGTGGAGTACTAAAATATGCCAACTGTCGTTACGGATAACCAGGGTTTATATTCAAAATCACCAGCACCAAGATCGTATCCTCTCCCAAGGCAACGTTCTTTCACTACTTGCGATTAGAATTTCCGTTTATTAATCGCCTCTACTACACAGATTTTTTTTTTTTTTTACTACTAAGTTTTTCAGAATCACCAGCAACAAGATCGTACTCCCAAGGCCACATTCATCTAGTAATCACTACTACTAGTCTACTAAAGTTTTTTACTACTACTACTACTTAGTTACTACTGTTTATGATATTAGAATTTAGAGCAATCATCCGAGTGACAAAACAAGAAACATAGTACTCCAACTAGTAAAATCAGATAAGAGTAAGAGAAAGAGTAAGATTCAGATTCAGATAGGACCGCTTCTAAGCCTCCACGTCAACACTCTTCTTAGTAGGAGAGCAAACTGTCCACACGAACCCATAGGGGTCCTTCAGTTTCCCGACGAGCCCCTCGCCTTCACCCTCCGCGAGTTCCCCCTCAGAGACAGCGCCAGCGCTAACAGCCTTTGCCACAGCAGCTTTGACATCCTCAGTTTCCAGGCACATCGCAAATCCAGACCCCACAGTCTTCACCCTGGCAGAAACAAACATTCTTCGCATCAACAACACACTTAAGCTGTAAGAGTAATGGATCTCTAGACATGCTAAACAGAACATTAAAAGCAGACGTGCGATTATTCGAGTGCAAATTAATTTTGCCAAAAGGAAATTACTTCTAACATAGACGCAAACTGATTCAGCGACATATGAGGAAACACGGGAAAAAGCAGTGCAAAAAACGTGAAATAATGGGCTGCAAAAAGCAGTGCAAAAAACGGATGGAGAAAGGAAAATGTTGACCACATCCATAAGGATGGTAAATAATGGGCTGCAAATGAACCGAGCTACCACGAGAGCTCGTGGCTTGGCTCGACTCCTTTAGCAAAGGAGCCGAGCTCGGGCTTGAGTTTAAACTAAACAAGTCGAGCTCAACACTCAAAAGCTCAATCCGGCTCGTTTAAAGAGGCTTGTTAAGTAAATTAGTCAGGCTTGAGTTTTACGGTCATTAAATAAGAGAACCGAGCTCGAAATAATAATTAAGTGTATCAATATCTAAATAAGTATTTCACGAGCCACAAATGTGTATTTATATCAATGAAATATGTATTAAACCCTCCTTTATTTACGGATAAAGCAAAATGCCTCGAAACCAGTTCGGCCAACGAAGTAGGACCAGATACACAACCTTTTAAACAAACGAACAAAAGCTGAAAACAGTGAAAACGATCGGTAAACGCACACAGTGCGAAACAGAAAAGACAAGAAGCATCAGAAAAGCGTCGAAACGATAATCAGATAAAATCACACAAAGCGGAAAAGGACAGTATAGAACAAACAAAAGCTCATGCAAGACAAATGAGAACAAAACAACAGGCCTAGACGAATAACGCTCTACAACAGTGAAAACTCCATACAAATCGTCAAAGCGCTCATCAATACGCAAGATCTACATGAAAAACGTGCAAAAAATCCGTAAAACAAGATCCAATATAACGGCCTTCAGCGCATTCAACATCTAAACCATCACGAAACAACCGGAGAACGGAAAAAACAGTTATACAGGTCCTTAATCAACGCAGATCTGAGAGAATAACAAAGAAAACAGAAATGGAGACGGATATTTTGTGTCTTACGAGTCATCAACGAGGTCAGAGACGAGAATGGAGGAGGAACCGAGCTTGAGTTCAGCCACGAGGACGAGAGGAATCTCCTGCTCCGCCTTCCTCTTGGAGTGCACGGCACGGCTCACCTCCTCAGCTCCGAAAGCGGCCTTGTAGAAGAGAACGGCGTCGTTGGCCTTGGGCGCTTCGACGAACAGCTGCGGCTTCACCGCGGAGAACGTCACCGTCTTTGCTGCTGCGCTGCCGTTCTGAACGTCCTCCTGAGTCATTGTGAAGGTGGTTGTAGAGAGAGAGAGACAGAGTTGGGGGAGAGTGGAGTGAGAGAGAACCCTAGGAGAGAGAAAGTGAGAGGAATGAAATGGAACGTAAAGAATATGGATAAAATCAGGCTAGGGGGATTTTTATAACGGCGAGGAAGCGAAACGGTTGGTGCTGTTTTACGGGGGGTAAGATTGTCATTTGAATAACGGGTATCGTTCGAAGTACAAATATCACCCTTTGCGTATGTTTTATTTACGATGGTACCACCAGTCGTCGTTGGGAAAAGCGTTGGAGAAAGAATTCAACGGAATAATTAATTATTAATCTCTAATTACTCAAAAGTTCAAGCGTGAGGCCGTCTTAGCTCAGCCGGTAGAGCGCATGGCTTTTAACCATGTGGTCGTGGGTTCGATTCCCACAGACGGCGAGCTAATATTTTTATTTCCTATGAGGTGGGTTGAGCTTTTGGGGAGGACTATAAACGAGTCGAGTCAAGCTTTATCGGGTTTGAGTCTGGCTCATTGCAAAAATTTGAGATCAAACTCGACTCGAGTCTTAACGAGCCAAGCTCAGGTTTTTATTAAATTTAGCCTTTTTAATCGAGCCGAATCACCTTTAACGAGCCGAAAATTTAAACTCGAGCTTAGTTCGCTTAGGAGCAGAGCCGAACTCACAAGTTGCTCTGTTTGTTTACCGCCTTATCTAGGACTAGTGCTAACCCGTGCCTACAGCACTACGCATTCTTGTTGGAAGGGAATGACATTTGTGTAATTTAGGTGAAAACCATGGGTACTTAACCGAAAAGTGTGAGGATGCACTACAGCCTTTGGATCAAATGAATCTAAGCCGTTCTAACAACTTGTCCCCGCACCCTTCTATTTTATAATAGAGATTACAGTAATGCTCTGTTTGGAACTTGTGGAAAAAGAAAAGAAAAGAAGGAAAAATAATTATTTGAGAAACTTGACACTGCTCAGGCCCATGAAAGGAAATATGGGCCCAGTTTCCATTGTCATGCATCGTGTTTTACTGGACCACCAAAAGGTCCAAACCAATTACAAAAATACCTCAAGACCTCAAACCAAATCAAATCGAGCCTTGTGTTCCAATCAATTGAAGTCGGTTATATGAATCTTATTTTTTCATTAAGCTATTTCTGGCATCCAAAATCAGTTTAAGTCTTCATTTTTCTCTAGCCCGACTATCTGATACTATCATGTCACTCTCCTTGACTATTCCATGTGCAGGTCTTTGATAAATTTGGCCAAACCATCTTAATCCATTTTCTCTCAACCTATCCTGTACTTCCACCATCTCACAAATAGTTTCGTTTCTAATTATATCTCTCATAATCTTACCATATATTCACCTCAACATCCCATCTCACCTATATTCATCTTCCTCACGTATTGCTTCTTGACAAATCAACATTATGTCTCACAAAACATCGCTGATCGTATAACAGTTTTACAAGATTTCTCTTTCAATTCGTAAAGCCCCAACCCCAATATTCTCTTGGAGATGGGCATCCCTTCAAGCTTTCTCTATATTTCCATTAGTCGCACGTCCGAGATTGAAGAGATTACTCATTCCAGTACTTGGAAGACGTTGGATTTGACTTTTCAGGGAATTTTTTTTTTTTTTTCCCCTCTTGGCTGATTGGGTTGGGGACTTGCGAAGAGCCTTGTACTTGTCCGGTGCTACAACTCTACGGTTAAACAATCATGCTAGGGACACACCCAACATATATCGATAATTACACACACATGGGAAGCCCCACACACAATGCAGTGTGTAACTAGACTTCTACCGATTAAATGCCGAAAAAATAGAATTCACAAAAATTATACATGCAGTAAGCTTGTTAATTCAATCATCCACTTACATTAGAATTCAAAATTTCCGATCATCGAGGTGGAATCCGTGCGGGCCCTACACACACGATAGAACTATCCGTTATTCACATATTTGTTAGGAAAAAAACTGAAATAGTCCTATAGTTAAGTGTTTGTGTCAATTTGGTCCTTATAATTATAATTGGCTCAATTTACACTCTGTACTTTTCATTTTGTTTCAACTTGGTCCAATTACTAACCACCGTTAGTCCTTTTAACAACAAAATTAAATAGTCCCTTTTTTGGGGGTTAAAACATTAATTCTCTCATTCCCCTCTTGCCTTAAGGAGACATAGGTCATTCTTTCATTCTCCATTGATAAGGAGGCACCTAAGAAGAAATTTGGCTATAGTTTTCTACAAAAAATTGTCCTTTAATTCAGTATTTTCATGATCAGCCATGAGGCAACACAACCACTGGTATTGTCTACTTGTTTAACTTGTGAACAAATAGTGAGATGCCTTATTTTTCTGCATAGTACTGAAAATGCATATAAAACTATGTCCAAAAGTCACAACATGATATATATCCAAAAGTCACAATATGATAAAGAACCATGTCTAAAAGTCAGAATATTACATAAACTCGGGGGTTGTTAGGCTAAATAAGTCAAGTGGCTTATTTTTTTGTCCTTATTCAATTTTTTTCACATTTGTTAGTTTTTTTATCAATTTTTTCGGGATTATTGATTCGTCATGACGAGAAGAACCTAAAAAGTAAAAAATTACTATCAAAATCCAATTTTTTCGAATAAAGACCAAAAAATTGGCTTATTGGTTTAATTTTGTCTTTATTAGCTTATTATTGTCTTTATTTAAAAGGATTAACAGCAGGTAGCAATTGGACCAAATTGGAATAAAATGGAAAATACAGAGTATAAATCGAGCCAATTACAACTACAGGGACTAAGTTGACACAAACATTTAACTACAGGGATCATTTCGATTTTTTTCCCTATTTGTTATATTCACTTTTCTAATTGGCATCACTCATCTATCTATCTATAATACAATTCGCGACGGTGTAGTGGTTCACATAAATTTCCTCCACCGTTGAATTTGTAACACATTTTTTTGCATAAATCTCCACCATTTATTCATTTCCATTCTAAGACCAAGTAATTAATCGGCTCTCACGACAATAATTGCTATTCCTATTCCTATACGGTAAGGCAAAGTTGAAAACGGCAATAACCATATTATATTGGCAGACATTATATATACTTAAACGGCAATAAATGCACTTTAAAATTTATGGTAAGGAGGCAAATCTATATACGGTCAATGTTTGGGTAAGAGAAATTGCCGTAAATCCGTTGATTGGGTGAATTGGGTGAAGAATGCCTATACTAGAAATTGCCGTTCATTCTCATTTTCATTTTCTTCCCAAGTTTTCTTTCCAATTCTCTTTCCTATCTCCCTCACTCTCGCCCTCTCTCCAGTTTTCTCTCTACAGGTATGGCTCTTTGTTCTCTTTTTTTAAAATAGTTGTGAGTCTTGAAATATGGTTTAGATTCGAAGCTTCGTACTTTAATTTGGAACACGGTAGGCGTATTTTAATTTACAAAAATTGACCCACCAATTTCAGTTCTTTGAATCTCATTTTCTTTGTTCTCTGTTTTGTTTACTAATATTTGAATGAGCTTTTTTCCTCGATAAGGAACATTGGTCTCGCACCCACAAGCTCCCCTGTGCAACATACGCACCAACATCAATTTTCAGTTTGAAACTTTTCTCGAGGTCGAAAATTGACCCACCAATTTTCAGTTCTTTAAATCTTATTAATTTTTTCCCCAGTTCTTCGTTCACTTTGTATATATATGCTTCTCAAATTAATATGGTTCTTAGTTAGCTTATGTTTTTCTATAATGACCAGTTCTTTGGAGTACTCTTACGATTGTGGTTCCTTACATCCTAAACACTTTTGCTTAAGTTGAATAAAATGTTCATTACAAATGGAATGGTCATTTGCCAACTCCATTGGGACTCAAGTTGGGAGGAAAGGCAATTTTTTGGTATTCTACATTAAGTTTAATGATTCGGATTCAACAATGAAAAAAAATAGTTAATTTTTTATTCGGCAAGTTTCTACAAGTTTTTTTTTTTTTTTTAATTTGAGTTTCTACAAGTTGATTGATCCTCATTTTCTTATGTCTTCTTTTTATTCTGTGAAAAGAAGACACCATTTGTTCGAATCTCATTTTCTTTTTTTTGTCTAGAATTACAGGATGAATAGTGAGGATAAAATTAATATGGTTCCACGAGTGGAGACGCATGAGAATGCTCAAGTAGTAGTCAAAGAAAAAAATATACAAATTGACCCATAAATTGGTAAACATTCTAGCTACAAAGACTATACTACGATTTTTAGTCTGCTTACATTGAAATATATATTATTTGAATAAACTGCAATTTTTTTCAAAAGAATGTTCTTACCTTTTCAAAGGTATGGTTGTAAATATTTCATTGTCACATCTAGATGATACATAAACCAGTTTATATTTTATGATGAATTAAATAATTCTTAATCTTATTTATGTTGGAATGTTGAGGACTGGCAAATGAATAATGAGGTCGTCGTGATACGGCTTTGTTAAGACAGTGGGAATTTCATATTGAAATTGGAAAATTATCTGGAGTCGAAGGACAAATTCTGAAGCATCTACATTTGTCTTCTTTGAGTCTAATTTTCCAGTTTTTTTATATAATCGGTTTTAACTTTATTTGATTTTTACTATGTGTGTTGAGTGATTTATGGATTGAGGAACTTAATGACCTGCTTCAATATTCTGTTTGATATGAATTTACCTTAAATGGGTGCACCTCGATTTGTCCTGCAAATATAACGTAGGGGCATCCCCGTACTTGAAGGTACGTCTAAACGTACTTATCCAGTTATTTATATTACTATCACTCTAGGTACAGTGGTTCATCGACTTTTTTGACCATGAAAAACAAATAACGAATTAAATTTTATGGACAACTCTTACTGCGGTGTTTATCTTTCAAAGCATTAAAATGCCAACTAATGCCTTCAGTAGGGCACGCCCATGCCTTCATGCCCGTGTTAATAGATTCTATCGAAAGCTGGGGTATATCTATACCATTGAATTTATGTATAAGATTCAAAAAAGGAGTACCGTCCTTCACAATGCATTACATTGGAGATTAAGTTGGTGCTTTGAAGATGAAGGAGGAAGCTTCATTGTACGAGTGATGTTTGCCTTGATCACTGTTTGTGTTCTTACTGTGTTTCCTCCCATGTACAAATTTGTTGACACGTTTACGGAAAAATAATAGCAATTTTGTTAGATGTAATCTTGATTAAGAGCTCCTAATTTTTATAACAATTTTTTGCATTTGCTTTGTTCCTTTGGGATTAAGCAGTTTTAGTGTGAGGACACATGAAAGTTTTTCATTGTTTTATGTTAATGCTTTTGAATTAGTGACTTTTGGCATGGGCGCAATTGCACTCCTCAGATTTTAGTGTGAGGGTGCATGAAAGAAAGAAAAAATTACACACTCGATAATTCATCTTAATCGTGTTCAAAAACGTGTTGCGCTGTGCCTTCAGGCACGGGCAATTTCTTGTCTATATTATAAAACAAAGCAGAACTGTTGAAAATGTCTAGATATATAAAAGAAAACAACATCTAAAACTGTTAGATCATCTCATGTTAAATTTATAGTCATCGGATCATTTCTTTTTTACTCCTAAAAGATACAAATAAATTTTCCCTAATAAATCTATCCATCCGTCCTAACTTTTTAGGCAATGTATCTTTATGTAAAATAATGTTGTCTTACATGATCAAATAGAAAAATATTTCAAAATGGTAAATGATGCTTCGTGAAGATTGCAACCCGTAGAGCAGTCGCGTAGTATAGACAATTTATGTAAGCTGACACTATGATACACTTTAACGGGACCCAGAAACCCTGTAGTGCAAGGTGCACTACGGGGCGTGTAGTGCATATCACAGCCATCGATGAGTGTTTTCAACGATCCGAATTATAATAAAACTTTTCCGGGTTGAAATTCTTCTACATAAAAAGTTTTATTTGTATCCGAATCTTTAAAAATACTCACAGACGGACGGCTAAAATTTACCCTACAGGGATCCGCCTCCCAGCCACTCTATCGTACCTTTAGGCACGGGCGGTAGTTGCAGTATATTACTCCGTAGCACTTTCAGTACTTAATTAAGCCTCTCAAACTTTGACAAGACAGAGTATAACTTGGACGGACTCAGGGGCTCTGCTGCCTTCCAAGCACAGCACCTTCCATCCAAACCTCAAAACTGTGTCGTTTTGAGGCAATTGCTGGTCCCCTTTTTGCTCTCCTTTGTCCTGTTTGGTACTCTATAAAAGCATCTCCAATCTATCCTTATTCCTCCAAAATAGAGGATGGAAGTGACACATTGAGGGGAGATTTTGTAATTTATTCCCTTTTTTCTTCACTTTTTGTATTTTTTGGAAGAATATTTGAGGGACCCATCGTCCTTTTTAGAGTTTGGAGAAATTTCATACTCCAAATTTGCTTTTGGTCCTCCATTTTTAGAGGACCAAATTTACTTTTGGAGAATCAAACTCTAAAAAGGACGGTGGGTCCCTCAAAAATTCTTCCAAAAAGTACAAAAAGTGAGGAAAAAACGGAATAAATTACAAAATCTCCCCTCAATGTGTCACATTCATCCTCTATTTTGGAGGAATGGAGATGGATTGGAGAGGCTCTTAATAAGGTAACTGTTGCAAGCATTCAAATGTGAAAAGACCCATTAAAACCGAGAAAAAGGAATATTAAATATTATAGCAGTTCCTTTTTATATTATTTTTCACTTCTCTCTCCTAATTTCTCTTACATTATTATAAATAGTCTCAAAAAAAATTAATTAGTCCAATTTTCAATTCGTTTGAATCGGTGCAAAAATCTTATTTTTACGATCATATTATTGTAAAGGGTCATAATTAATTTTTGTCTTTATGACTCATAATTAAGTATCTTCTCTTTATTTGGAACTCTGTAGAGCAAAAACTTGATTATAAGAGTTGTATAAACAAAAATTAATTATGATCATTTAGAATAAAATGATCAAACAAATAAGATCTTCGCACTGGTTCAAATAGATTGAAAATTGGACCATTAAATTTTTTAAGACAGTTTTATATATTAAAAAAATATGAGTAAAAAATTAAGTGGTCCATTTTTTAATCTGTTTAAACCGGTGCGAAGATCTTATTTTTCTAATCATTTTATTCTAAAGAATCATAATTAATTTTTGACTCTAGGACTGTTATAATTAAGTATATGCTTTTTATTTGGGATCCTTTAAAGTAAAATTTTGATTATAAGAGCCCTAACGACAAACTTGGGTGGTTGAGTGTGAAAACAATAACCTAGTTCTTTGAAATTTTCAGCAAATACTGTAATGGAATGGACACTTTCGGCAGATTATTGATATTGACTCTAAATGTAATTGAATGGACACCAACGGCTGGAAAAAATTTCTCGGCACAAAGACACATAAATTTTCGGAATAGGAAGATCGGATCCCCTTCGAGTGTAGTAGGTCTTGGATTTTTCTTTCTAGTGATCAAGGGTAGTTACATAAGCCTCCGAGAAAGATGATGATACGAGGGAGGGTCCCACTCACATGCAAAGCCATGCGAATGAGAAATTTTTCAGTGCCGAGCGGGCACGGTGCCACGTGGTGCCAAGCACCATCTCAGCCGTCCAAACGTGTTTTGGACAGCCCAAATCTGTTTGAGTATTTTTTTTAAGCGTAAAATTATCAAAATGCCCCCTCAAGTTCAAACCGATCTGAACCATCCAAAATACGTTTAGACAGCTGAGATGTGCTCGATACCACATGGCACCGTGCCCGCTCGGCACTGAAGAATTTCTCCATTCGAATACCCCACATGCACGTACAGTAACACGTTCATGCAAAAGAATGACTTATTAGGTTTCTTTTCTCTCTTTTCTTTTTTTTTTGCCAAAATGGTAAGGTTTCCACTTTCCATGTCGGATTCATGGAATGATGTTAGGGACGAAAAGTCAGATCAAGAAATCATTTTTATAATCGCATAGCAATGGATGGTAGAATTTCTTGTTTGTTTTCATCCCTCCCTCCAAAAATTTAAACAGGTTTCTGTAATGCATGCACTTCAGAATTGGAGTGCATCTCGATTGGATCTTTCGAGATTTATCAACACTTTTTATTTAATAGTGGTTTTAATAGTGGTCGCGGAACGTTAGGCGTGTTTGAAATAATAGATCAGGTTAATCAGATATTGACAGCCACATGATCGAGATACATATTTTTCTTACATGTCCTTTAATAAACCTTATTGACCATCCATTTCTTAAAAACAAACGTACATGTTGTATTTTCATCTGATAAGGGATATTAGATTAATTTATCAGGAATGATAAGATCCCGAAAAATCCTATCAAGGTGCACTACAATCCCATGATGCATTAATGCACTCCGGTCCCCTCTTCACTGGAAATCCAATACAAAAATTGAGATCCAACCAGTTTATTCCACAATATTAATGGATCCACATAAATTTCGGAGAGTTCGAAACAGAATTAGTTTCACTATACCAGCTGGACTCGCAGAGGAGATCGATTGTTTGATTGAACCTGTTCTAGCTCTGTCAAAAAGAACTGCTAATAAGGAAACTCGTTTTAACTAAAATCTTGTTATTTTCTGCCATGCTAAATTTCTAATCAGAGTTCATTTTATCAGGGATTTTTTTGCCCTTTTTGATGCATTTGTTGATAAATCAGCTGAAATTAATAGGGGTTTTTATCTTTAATCCAAAAGTAGAATAAAAAAGACAGAACATTCGCTTTCATTTATTGCATAGAATTAGTTGCATACACCAAAAATAGAAGGAAAAGCTACCACCAAAGAAGCATATATACTGATATCCACCCCTGCAAAACTCCATGCATTTGGATCTTGAATTTGACCAAAGAGAACATAAGAGGAGATTTTATGATCACTAGGTTACTAAAATCTCGAAAATGTCTAGTTTCTGAATACCGAAGGGGGCGGTCTCAGTATAACACAACTTAACA
Source organism: Rhododendron kiyosumense (assembly GCA_019656275.1). NCBI lineage: Eukaryota > Viridiplantae > Streptophyta > Magnoliopsida > Ericales > Ericaceae > Rhododendron > Rhododendron kiyosumense. Next base: position 378,598 of record BPLS01000659.1, read on the forward strand.
GACTTATCCTCTAGGCTCGGAGGTTCGAATATTACTTGAGGCTATTGAAAGTAACCTCATCATTGATTTTAAGACCGTAACGTTCGTTGAAACAGGCACAAGATGACACAGATATCCCGTTATAGGGAAAATACTGTCGCTGTTCCGTAACAGCAGTGACTATATCAGTATAAATACTGGAACTTAACAGTTACTAGTCACTTTCTGATGTGCCTAAAACAAGTGTGGCACTGATCGACATGGGTTTTTTTGGCCATTATCTGCACACTTGGAGTTGGAGTGGTTGAGTTCAGCTGCCAAATTGAATCCCCCTTGAGGAAATTTCTCAAAAACATTTATGACAGGTGGTAATTCGGTTGGAGATTCACAGCACAAGAATGGGAAAGCAGAATTTGAAATTGAAGGCCATGAATGGATAAGATAATCCGAGGATAAGATAACAGCTGTGGGCAAACAAATAGCAGTTTTTCCCATTACAGATGCATGTATAAATTTCTTCAATAGGTGTTTTTGGTTTTCGGGCCAGCTTACGCGTCTCTTCAATAGATGGTCTGTACTACCAAAACGAGGCTTGATCCCGCAACCGTGCATGTTTATTTTTTCGTATTCATAAGAAATCTCAATATACAAAGCAAACTTTTTCCAGATTTTATCACCTGAATCGCCTTAGTTTCCGACATCCTACCTCGTTCTTCTCTTCTCTATACCAAACAATCCAGCGACTTCTATAGCTTCTTCCTCTTACTCCAATGTAGTAATGTACCACCGTGTTATGTATTTTTGATAACTCAGGTGTCCGGGAACAACCGTGTTATGTTGGTAGGAGCTGTAGGCGTCGCAAATTTGCAGACTCTGCGCTATACGGAAAAAAAAAAAAAAAAACGAAAGAAAGAAAGAAAGCACACTGAAATGAAGCATATGACCTTCTACCGGACTCTTTCTCTGCAGAAATACGTTTACGAACAGCGAATCGGAAGAACTCTCACGTAGTGCTTGAGCAAACTGAGTGATTTGAATCTTTTTGCTGCTGCGGCGATTCCCAACCCTATAAAATAGCCCTCCCGAAATCACCCGGATCACGTCGGTATCTTAGTTTGCCATAGTGACTCTGTAAGCCAGCAACAAAAACAGAATCAGCTCCATTGCTTATGGAAATAGCAAAGCCAAAAGGTACAAATTTTAACGAACAGAGCTGATAGAAAACGATAGAAACAAACTAAATCGAAAAGGGAACACGTATGGCTTCAAAAAGAATCACACCAAAAAAAGGTCATAAACGCGAGTAATTACCATGAACTGATGATAAATTCCTCTCAAGAAGCAACAGAATCTTGAACAGTGTTCGGAACTGTTAGTTGCACATGGATTCATACATCTAACGGTTCCGAACACAGTTGAGTTTTAACGATGTATTTCCTGACGGACTTTTTGTTTCGAGAATTATCTCAACGTTTAGAATTCCCATAAAGATGCCTCAAACAAACAAACACTCATTCAAATTAATAAAAGCATCAGCAAGCTCCTCATTACCGCATCAAGGACATTAATCAAGAAACTCTTAAAAGCATCCCACAATTTGCAAATATCACATTGGAAATATAGAAGAGAGAAGAATTAAGGACCTTAGAGACAGCTTCAGGGGGCTGCACAGCCAAACATTCCCTCGGTGTTTCAAACAGAGAGACAGAGAATTGCTTAAAAACAACACCCACATCAAAATAAATCAACCCGGAGCTCGGCACATCGACCCGAATTCCCTTGACAGGGAACCAGAGGAACAAATCCTGGGCCGAAACCCCGGTCAGATTGGCGATCTGACCGTAAGACAGCGTGCCCGAAACGTTCCGGTCGTAATGCAATTCGTTCTCGAATTTGGCATTGCATTCTCTGTCCAAGAAAACCGTGAAATTTCCTGAATTGTCCAATTGGTAGTCCTGGATGCCTTTTGGGAGCAACCCCATGGGCAGGCCGTGGGATTTAAGGGCCTCGTATATCGACGTTTCGGAGGCCGAAAAACATAGAAAATTCGAAAATGAAAGAAGAAATAGGATTGGGAATTGAGGAATCATGTTGGGTTGTGCTTCTTCTTCCTTTTCTTTTCTTTTTTTCTTGTTTTCTGATGTTAGAGCATATATGGAATTGGAGAAGAAGAATGAATTTGAGAACAGAGGAGGGGGGGATTGGGCTATATTTAGGAGTGGTTGCTTTTTTAATGATTGTATGGAAATTTAGAGAAGGGAGGTTGGAGATAGGGTTTAAGGGAATTGAGGAGAGAGAACATGATCAAGAGGGAGGAGAGAGAGGAAAGAGGAGGGAGGAGAAGTAGGAGGGCCTGGAGGGGAGAGAGGAGCCAGCAAGAATACAGAGGAGAGTAGGAGAATTATCAATAATTGGTTTGTGGAGGTAGGGTCCTCTGAAACATCTACCACCAGGTTTAGGTTCCATTAAGAGTAATTTTTCAGTGGTCTCGGACTACCGTCAAGCAGTGTCCCAAAACTTTGGACACTCTTATCGACTGCACGTTATCATAAGATTCATATGCTTAGTCCTGAACTCCGCAAAGATTTGGAATAAAATGTGTTGGTGCACCACATAGTTGTTCCCAAAGACCACTCAATAATTTTCCTCTATTATTGTTTCAAGCCAATAGATTATATCTGAGTATTTGCGATAGATTTGGTAACAGATTTTAGATAAACTTATTCATTACAATTAGGAAATTATAATTAAAAATCGTTTTTAAAAACTAAAATCTAGTAAGAAATACACTCTATGGTCAAATTTTAGATCATTTTTTTCAGCTTACGAGAATCCTAGAATATCTGAAAATAAATCGATAAAAAATCTTTATGAGCTCTTATAATAATGTTTCAAGAGTTAAAATCTTAAACGTTTGCTCTTAAAAATTTTCGTATGCTTGCACATTATTGCTTGAAAATTTCTGGGTTACAGACTGGACCCGACCGGAATATCTATGAGCAATGAGCATGTGTGTTGACGAGGACTTGTTCACGGACCCCTGGATGCTGCAAAGCAGCTCCCTATAAAGCGTCCTACAACGCGCATTCAGATCATCCATCTCGGCAATTAATTGTTCGGATTGAAAACAAACTCTTCCAAGGAAGAGTTAACTTTTCCCTGGAATAGTTTATTTCCAATCCGGACCGCTGAAAATATTTTTTGACAATCCAAATGCGTCCTGTAGCGCTCTACATCCGGATCCGTTCACAGGAGCAATGGTGGTTCCACAAGCCACGCACATGAGCTAGTGGTGGTCTCACACCATAAAGGCCCACACAGACACTACATCATCCCTCTCTGCGTGTGAACAAAATATGTATAGTTTTTTTTTTCTTTCTTTCTAAATTCAAGTGTCCAGATAGTTTATGCGCACATCGATTAATTTTAAAAAAACAATCCTATCCTATCTCCCTTTGCAGAGGTACTCTCAATTAAACCCAAAACAAAATTCAGTATGGACTGACTCCAAAAAAATATTAATACTAACATGTGATGGATTTCAAGTAGGAAGGAACAAACCCTAATACCCTATAGGAGTAGTCCTTAATTTGTGGCAAATATAATATTGGGTAATTGAACTAATTTCTTCAATCAAGGGGTAACCAAGAATTTTGCCCTTTCAATAATGTTGGAAAATACCTCCTTGAATCTAGTAAATTAGCATCCTTATCCTAATCCATGGCCTTCTTATATACTTATCTCTTTTTTTCCTCTTATCCAATTATATTGCTTTTTAAGCGATATTAACTCCTAATTAAACATCTTGCTGCGGTTGTATTTCAGATAAACTCTACCTCATTAAAGGGATAAGCTATGACCTATGTGATAGTGGCTGAAGTAGGTAGGAGAGAGAGAGAGAGAGAGAGAGAGAGAGTGAAGTAGGAAAGAGAGAGTGGGCTTGTTTTGACAGATGGATCCAAAGAAGGATTTCAACCTGTCTAAACATACTCCCAAAAGAGTGGAAACAGTAATATACATACAAAAAGACATTATAGACATTTGCACATGAATATGAGTTCATGCACATATACATATACATATGTGTGTGTAAAGAGAGAGAGAGAGAGAAGGCCATGTGAGGATGTGTGAGGTTTGGCGTGTCAATAATTATAATTTTGTCTTGGCATAAACCATTGTCTCAGTCGGTAGTCCAATTATAGCAATTTGGGGTGAGCTAGTAATTGTTCCAAATAATTCCAAATTAAGTGAACTTCCACCGGTCCTGGATGTCTAGTTAAATTAGGTATAGCATGCCCAATATCTATTATGAACCATTTGGCCGCACCTCAGTATTCCCCCACAAATTAATGGCAAAAATACCCGCTGAAATTTAGGGGTTTGCTTCCTCAGTTCCTCCTAAAGTTTTAGGTTCAAATTTTTTCAGGTGCTATTTACTTCTTTGAGGCCCATTTATGCAGAGCTTTGTTTAAGGTGCACGTACGCTCGCTCGAACACTATGTTAAAAAAACAAAGACAGCCCATCACTTGTACGATTCATATAGGAGTTCTTTCATATGCAACACTTGACATAGGGACCCTTTCTTGTCAAATCGAGCTCATTTCCCTAATAATATATGCACAACCCAAAAAACCGAGAAATTTTTTGGTACCATGTGGGTGCCGTGCCCACATGGTGTCTAAGCAGTTCATTCGGACTATCCAAAAGTGTGATGAACGGCTCAGATTGAAATTTTCTCCCTCCTCTCATTTCACCACTCTCTCTCCTCTTCTTCTCTAGCCATCCAAAATCAAAATGGACGGCCCGGATGCGCCGAATAGATACCAAGTGATACCCACCCGGCACTGACAAATTTCTCCAAAAAAACTAAATGGAGTAATACACTTAGGCCTTTTTTCACTAAGATTCTTGTTTTGTAAATAATTATTTTTATTTTACGAGACAAGTCATTCTCTCACAATACTTATTTTTATTAGTGGAACACACACCCTTATAAGGTGAAAAAAAAAAAAAGCGCTATACACACGATCAATCTTTAGCCATCCATTACTGTAATAAATGGCCAAAATTCGCTCAAATTCTTCCCTAGAAAAATTAAACTTTTCCCCGAAAAAGTTTTTTTTAAATCTAGACCGTCCAAATACATTTGAACGGTCAAAATTACACGCACAACCAACACAACGGTTGTGCACGTAGCATTTTTTATTTGCAAAAAAAAAAAGGAAAAAAAATTCCAAAAAACCGAGTACATTTCATTGCGATAATTGCAAACAACATTAATAATTTGTGCCACCATTAACAGAAACTATAAGGAAGCAAAAGTTTGGTGTTGGTATTATTATTTCTACGCACTCGAAGAGATGAGTGCAATACATCCTAGGTTTTTACTTATTGGCCATTTGGTAATTGAGTTCACCATCATATACTAGAATACTAATTTTCCACGCCATCCTAAGAATACTAACAGTTTTTTTTTACGCGCATGAAATTCGGCCGCAAAATAGTAATATGAGCAATTTTGCTAGGAACATGCGTACGTTCACAAACACTTAGACACAATCACGTGAGAGGTGGATCCCGCGCATTGTGCACCGTGTAGTTTTAGAATTTTTGTTGATATGGATCCGTAACGTGTGGGTATGCGACCCATCTCTTGTAAGTGCTTTGCGTCGCACTATGTGACCCGATTATCTGCAACACATGCATGTACGTATGTTCTTTATACTGATCGATTAACATTTGTTAAATATCTCAGCGTCTTGTTATATAATTTCGGTGCCATAGAAAAAGGAAGAGCAGTGACGTTAGGATATAGATGTGTTCAGAATCCTCCGATTGAAAGCTTCTTGTGCTGGATTAATGTCCCCTTCTGTTTTTGTTTTTTTGTTTTTTTAAGCTTCATACGGCCCATTCCAAAACGAGGCTAGGCCCACCCATATTAGAAGACCCGCACCCAAGACCCTAATGCTACGCTGGCAAATCAAAGAACTAAAGCTAATATGGGGAGGAAACAGAACACTATCCTAATAGGTTACTCCACACCTCAGAACGCATCGTTCTTATGGGGAGAAACACGCTTTCACATCTCAAAATGACCGAGGGGAAGAAAGGTTCGCTTCCTTGAGGCCATACTTTTTTTTTTTAACTTCGGAATATCCTTGAGGCTATACAGACTCCCGAAAGTCCTCAAAGATAAAAACATTTTGGCTCTATCTCCAAGTACGGGATATGGTCTACAGCGTTCATAACCACTCCTCTTACAACAAATTTAGTTTCATGGTTGAAGTACTTTCAAAATGCATGACAAATATTAGGTGATGAAAACAGATGATTCCAAGACACAGAGAGTGATTCCAAAAATAGATAAAGAGAGATCATAGATACCAAACTTTCCAGTACAAGATAAAGACGTGCATGGCACTCACAATATGAATCACTAATTGAACGAAATCAGTGGGTTTCCTCTAATCCCCATTACTTTCTCCACATTTTACTCAACACATCTTAGAACTCACCCCTAAAACATATTCATTCACCCTTGTCCTCAACCCCTTTCCTCCCAACCATCTTGCCAAAATGCTTTTTTACCATGTCTGCAACCATCTCATTACCATAACCTCCCTTTTAATCTCCTATATAGCTCTTTAAAATCATGTAAATTTACCAATAATCATTTCGCTTGTTCCCTTTTCGGGTCATTCCTTTTCTTTTCTTTTCTTTTCTTTTTGTTTGTCTCGTTCAGATTTCCGTGGTTTAGGTTTAAGTCAATGAGAGATGGATTCAGGGGAGGTGCGCCGAGTTTTCCAAATGTTTGACCAAAATGGGGACGGAAAGATAACCAGGAAGGAGCTTAGCGATTCGTTAGAGAACTTGGGCATAAACATACCGGACAAAGAGCTCATGCAGATGATCGAAAGGATCGATGTAAACGGAGATGGGTATGTGGATATTGAGGAGTTTGGTGAATTGTACAAGACGATAATGGACGAGAGGGATGAGGAGGAAGACATGAGGGAGGCGTTCAACGTGTTTGATCAAAACGGAGATGGGTTCATCACGGTGGAAGAGTTGAGATCGGTGTTGCAATCGCTAGGGTTGAAGCAAGGAAGAACCACAGAAGACTGCAAGAGGATGATAAAGAAGGTGGATGTGGATGGGGATGGAATGGTCAATTACAAGGAGTTCAGGCAGATGATGAAGGGTGGTGGGTTTGCCTCCCTAAGTTCAAATTGATAGAACAAAAGTCTAGTACACTTAATTGGAGAGTGTCTCTTGTTACCGTGTATGTATGTATGTTTCCAATGGGTTCAACCCCATAATTGTGGATTTTCATTTCATCCAACCTTTTATGTGGTTTTAAGCATTTCATGATTTCTTTTGTGTAATTATCTCTCTCTCTCTCTCTCTCTCTCTCTCTCTCTCTCTCTCTCTCTCTCTCTCTCTC
>BPLS01000659.1:386031-463319 GCA_019656275.1 Rhododendron kiyosumense
AGTGATAGTTTCTGTGGGGTATCGTTTTTCGTGCTTTCATAAACAAAAACAATTCACTCGTATCATGGTCATTTTTGTATGAAAGCAGTTTTGGGAAAGTGGATGATTGAAGAAAATTCTCCTACAGACAGTTTCCAGAAACGGAAGCGGGGCTGCTGCGAGAAAATCACAGCAGCCTGCAGCAACGCCTAGATCTCACTATCCAAAGTATTTTGGACGGTCCGGATTTTAAAAGACATTCTTTTAATCCAGACCATTGATTGTCGAGACGGACGGTGAGATCGCCATAACTGCGCGCTATTGTGATTGCTCACAGCAGCCCCCCGCTTCCTCCAGAAACTATGTGCTATCTTTCATGTGTTTCCAGAAAATAAGAATAGAAAACATAAAATGAAAACGATCCGAACAAGCAAGAAGGATACAGAAATTCCGTACCTTGTGAGGATCATAACTTCATCTGCTTAAATCAGACAAAAACCTTCACCATGTATCGGCAAGTTTCAAACTGCAAACCAGCAATGCCAACTTCACAAAATCAAATTATTATACGCTATTTACTTCACAAAATAATTAACAGACCGAACAACCATATCAAGGCATTGTTGTTCATCTCTTCCTCTACGGACCTATTCCCGGATCCTGTCCATGGATAATCAATATGCTACACAGATCAACCTCGTAGGTTCTCATCAAAATATATTCAATCCAAGCTTGCATAAACTGAACCGATTAATCGAGGCTTAGAATATAGTAAAGCTCACATTAGATTAACAAAAAGAAGCGCAAAAACTAATAAACCGACAAGAAAATTCCTACACAATGTACTGACGCTAATCTGAAACATCTACATCTTCATCTTCAAGCTCTCTGATTCGCTGGACCATATCTTGAACGCTTCTTGATAAGTGATCAGAGTGTTCATCAACAAATTTCAACACCATTTGCAACTGCTCCTGGTAAGCTGCACACCGGCGTTTACATCGTTGTCTCTCATTGTAAAGTTCAAGGGTCAGCTCTCGAATTCTTTGATCCTTCTCATCCTGAAAGAAGCAAAGAAACTGTCTAGAGAGGAAGAAAACACAGGTAATGCTCCTACAAATAGAAAAATAAAAGAACCATTTTCCAACCAAAGATAAGGGTGGTTTGCAATTATAAGCCCTGTACTGGTGCCTAACAAAGGTTTTGATAGCCAACTTCCAATGCAACAAAGAAGAGAATATGGTTCCAAATCTAGCTGCGAATCATATTCCCATGTTGCTTTTTTTTTTTTTAAATAAAAAATAAAACCTTTGTTAGGCACTTCAAGAGTTAGATTTTGCTTTTCACAATACCTCAATGTATTTCATCTGTTTTCCACTACCAAAACCAAAGAATTTTTTGGCTCACTACAACTAAACATGAGGTTGAAACCATAGATGGGTCATGTGACTCATGTTACAACAGTCTTCATTGAGCCAAAAGACTAAAGTTTAGACTAGTGGTTGTAACCTGAAGAAAAATACATGTTGGAAACAGATAATTACAAGCCTTCAGTTGTTCATCAGTGGGACTTGAAAGCAATTTCTAAAACCTTAAATGGATAGTGCATTGCTCAAGTCAACACAACTTGTAACGCTTATTCTACAATCTAAAGCTCTCTCTAGCTGGCTTGGCCAAAAAGGTCTCAGCTGCCAGGCAGAAGCTGGATTTAAGCTTCAGTACGGAGTTCAACATAAGCGTCAACTAATGTTGATTAGAGGAAACCATTGTTTTCAGGAGGTAATAATTGAAGCTCATCCCAACGCATAAAACCCCAAAACTCCCCCTGCCCTGTCCCTCAACTTCACAAGTGGATATGATGCAAAAGAAGTGCAATGAAGGAACCTCAAGCACATGTCATTATGACCAGCTAAAAGATTATGAAACAAAATTTACAACATAAACTAGAGAACAGAAAATACCTCACTGATCATATTTTTTCCAGATCCTCGCCATGGAACTTTACTAGGACACATTAAACTGTGATTGTGATCCCTTACATATTTGGTAACAACCCACTTCGAACTATCCCTAAGAGCTACCCTAAGCATTGCAGGACAGCCTTCTCTGGTGATAGGTGGTGGAGGAAGAACCCTATCTTTCCGATGAACATATTTCTTTTCGCGAAAGCCCTCTTTTGAACACACAAAATCTTGACCAATAACTGTATTATTGATTCGAGAACGCCGATTATGATGAATTCGTACGGTAAAGCCTGTACGCCTGCCATAAGCAACATAAAACTCTCTAGCTTCTTCTCTTGAATTGAACTCCATACCAATCTGAGGTTCTTGGCCATTATCACTTGAGGTAAAATTTTCAATTGGTTGTTCTAATATCTTTTCATCGTCATTGACACACAGATTCATACTTTTGCATATTTCTTCATCAGTGAATTCGTTCTGACAGTAGCTTTCAATTGACAAGCACCTCTCATCTTCATCTGAATCAAAAGCTTGATTAGATGCACTCTCCATAAAGACCCCTAATCTAGAGAAACCAGTTATCCATCTTCTGAGAGCTGCAAGTAGGAAGCGAATTCAGAAAAGAAACCACTGTTCTCATTTCTTTAATTCAACCTATAATTTACAAATAAGAATGCAAGGAAACAAAATATATACAGCATATAGTAACCACTTGTTCAAACAAAGGAACTAGAATCCTACAAAGACAAATGCACAAGAGGCAAAGAAACAAAAACATAATCAGAATCGTTTCATTCCCTCTAACTGCTTAGTGAACACAAAAGAAATTGGTTTGATGCCTCTTGTAAACCCCTTTCTCATTTGAGTTGGCTCGACAGGACCCCTCGCATAAATGTTTAAAACAGGCTCTTCTCCTTCATGACTTACTGAACCGAATAGGTGAGTTGGAAGCTTAGTCTAGTCGAGTTCAGACGGGTTTATTAGAGACAAGCACTCTACGGCTCAGATAATGAAGTTGGAAGCTAATTTGGTTGATCACCTAAACTAGAGAGCCCAAATGCCACCAAAAGCATAGTTTCTAGTTCAAGTATCCCTAATCACTAATCAGCTCCCACTTGAATAAGGTAGAATTTGTTGAGCCTGAGCTAAAATTAACAAATCTGATTCAAAAAAAAAAAAAAAAGCTAAAATTAACAAATGATGATATTACATTTAATAAAAAGCAGACCTTTATTGGCGAAATTGAATATAAGATCACGAAAGCAGAGGATTGGTTGAATTCAAAATGAAATACACAACGGAGAGAGAATTAAACTGATCAACAACGTACCAGTATAAACCCTAGCGCATCAAAGTGAAAACTGAAGAGAAAATGGAATCTCCCTCGATTACTGAAGATTTCGCGCGACAGTAATTGAGAGAGAGAGAGGGTCTATGAGGCCTCAAGGATCGCTGTCACAGACTGGTGGGATCTAGGTCAAGGATCCGACCGGTTTTTGAGGGTTGATGAGAGTAATAATCAGGTGGATCGTGGACCCCTGAACTCGGGGAGAAATAGGTATTAACGCACGTCGTTGTAACCCTCTGATTGGTGGACGAGATTTTGTACTTTTCGGCTTGGATAGACCACAACCATGTATATAACCAAGCAGGTCGCTAGCTCGGCTCGACTCGACTTATTAACGCATTGGCTCGGCTTATTTACTAGCTCGAGCTTGAGTTTTCCGCTTGTTTAGGCTCTATTTGTTAAGGTTGCCAATTTTTAAACCAAAAAAAAACAGGTTGGATGATCATAATAGTTTTTGTTTTTGAATTTTTTTTGGCTGCCAAAGGTGTTTCAAAACAAATGAAAACACAATTTTTGTGTTTTGGGGAATTTCTGCAAACTAGTAGAATTAATTATGTATTTTGTAAACAAAAACAGTAACACAAGCATGTTTATGATGCATATTTCAAAAACCTATCAGAAACGAAAACAAAAAACTGAAAATAAAAACCTTTCCAAACAAAGCCTTAGTAATCGAACAAAAGATCAGTTGGTTAAGAGAAACTCAGGCTCAATTAAAAAGGTTCATTTAGCACATGACAAGGCTCAAACTCAAATTTTTAGCTCGTTTACTATTGACTCATTTAATAAACGAGCCGAGTTCAAGCTCTACAAGATTTCGCTCCATTGACTCATTTCCAGAACAGTTCATTGTGGCAATTAGGGGTGTGCACGGGTCCGGCGGGTTGGGTATGGCCCGCACCCCAACCCGACCATGTCGGTTACGAAAAGTACAGGCCTGCAACCGAACCAATTGGTGTCATAGACCCGCCCGCGAGCCCAATTTTTTTTGGTCGGGTCGGGTATGGTCGGGTTGGTCGTGTTGAAGGGGGTCGGGTCGGGTCCAACCCCGCGGATAAAAAAACACTTAGACCCAAAATTCAAACCAAAACTCATTTTTTTAACAGAACCCAACCCATACCCGACTGAAACCTATATTCGGAGCCGCCTGAAACCTTTCGGGTCGGGTCGGTTTGCGAATTTTTTGCACACCCCTAGACTGGCAATTACCAGGCAGCTCGAACGCGAATGAAAGCAAGGGTGCAGCCGAAACTATTTCAGCTTAATAATAGGATTTTAATTTTGTCAATTTTTCTCATAAGTTTTTAGTTTGACTCCGCAGGAAAATTTAAAAAGTAAAAAATTATGTTTAAAATTATTTCTTTTAGATAAAGTCAAAAAAAATTACATACACCAATTCCTGTGTCAAATTTTTTTTAAGTTACTAAATTCAACCCGGCAACAGGAATAATAAAACTAAACAGCTGTGTTCAAAATTATTTCTTTTGAATAAATACAAACGAAAACATACACTAGTTCTGCGTCAAATAAAAAAAAGCGTATGTATTCTCATTTGACAAGTTGAAAATGTATTTTTTGACCAAAATATGAAATTAAAAAGTATACGACCAAATCCAAAAAACAAGAAAAAGCATTACAATCCAAACGCTTCTTATTCTCATCTCTTTTACTTTATTCAATTCGGCGGGTTTTCATTCAAAGAGTATAAATAATAAACACTACACTAATCATGTGAGATTCGCAATAACTAAATCAAGTTCATTAGCATCAGAATCTTCACAGATACAGAAAAGAAAAACAACGAAAGCTTCCATACACGAGAACTAATACTCGATTCTTGCACTTTGACCCTTTAACCTGAGAGTGAACAAAATGGTCAATTAGGCTAGCCCCAGTCGGTTAACTAACTCAAAATACATTCAAAATTAAACCAAATATGAAGACACACTCACAAAGAGATCATTTCAGAGTGCCCGAAAAAGTTCAGCTAGGTCATCTTATCTGTCCCAAGACAATTCAGGCAAAACGGCAACCAAAGATAGCAGTTCAATAGAATGGACACTGATTTTACGGCTGGCATGCAGCAGCACATCCTTTCCCCAACATCTCTCGCACAAGGATCCAAACGAGCAGGCATACATTGTTCCTTTTCTGCCAAAAAGCACATTCTTAGGCAACAAGGGTTCACAGTCTGGAATGCAACATCACCACTGATTGGGACGAGAAAGGCCATCTCGCATTTTCGGCCAACTCATAATCTGTCAAAATCACCGGCCATAGACAAAATTGGACGACTTGCAGCTGATATTGTTAAAAAATAGAAAACCTCTAAAAACCAGTTATAGAGTGTATATTCAAAAACAACACAGTGATGCATGCAGAATTCAAAGCCAGTAACATATACTAGTAAGTTTGCATGCACCGTTAGAAGATTGCATTACCACTCATGTACCTTCTTTCTGCAGCACTTAAGCATTGTTGGATTGCACATTCTGCATGAGAGAGAGAGAGAGAGAGAGAGAGAGTACTTCAAGAAGACATACAAGCTACACTCTGATATCATTCTTAAACATGAGGGTACAGATGTCTAAATTATGATGGCAACCACCCCCCCCCCCCCCCCCCACAAGATCCCAAAAACTAGTTAAAACAAAGTAATGCATGCCATTCTCATCTGTGTTTGCGTTCGCACATGCATATTGTAGCAGATTTTCATCGAACACAGAACCTCATGCGTTACAGAAATGCAAGGGGATCAGGAAAACCTAAATTGAAACGGGATATCGTAGTACATGATAACAGGGATTTAGAAATTTAAGTGAATACGTAGTCCTAATGCATAGTGGAATGCCCAAAATGAATCATTAACCGACATCTCACCCAGATTTGTCAAGAGCAGATATAATTATCCCATTAATATTTCTTTAGACACCTTTAGACCAAATCAACAAGCCAAATTTCTCTGTGACGTCAACTTAACACTAGCAAAAAGGACTAGCTGAAATATGAATATTTGTACTAGTAGTATGTTTGGAAAATGGTCAAATGATTCTCAAATGGGTTTCGCATCAGCTCATATCTTACTCATTATATTATGAACAAATCTAAAGCCAAATGAACTGGACGACTACCAAAACAGATGATAAGGACTAAAATCCCCATACAAATTTAACCACCTCCAAAAAATGATAATCCTATTTCCTGTAAATTCAATCTATTCTTCATCCAATTTGTCGTGAATACGCATCTCATGTCCAGAAACAAACTCAAATATGCGAAGATTCGAAGAAGCAAAGCCTGAGAAGCATGGTATCAACAATTTATGAAATAAGGCAATGTCCAATGTTACCACTGGAACATTTTGCAATGAAAAGGTGGCCGGCCAACTCCTATTTGCACTTCAACCCCTTATGAGTCCTAAGTTAACCTAAGAGATGGTAGAAGCACTATGGACGAATCTATTAACCAAACCAAATCGAAGCTCGTAAATGACAAAACAATTCATGGGGGAAAATTCAAGTGGGATTTTTATTCCAGGCCACCAACTCCAACCATTAGTTTGGGCTCATAGATCCAATGCAAGACAGCTTTAATAACCTTGAAATGAAGCTAAACCTTGTTATTATTGGCACAGAGTGGTTGCTCCCAGACTTGAACTCATTTCTCAAACTAAGTAGCCCAAGCTTTAACGACTGTCCCATTCTACGAACACTCGGCTGACGAAAGGTAAGAAATTAAACGTTGAATGCTAAGAACATTCTAGTCCTATTTATGGCCATGTTGCCGAGCAAAAAAATAATGACCACATCAAATAATGCCTCATAAAAGACCCATTGTACGAAAGACAAATAGACAAAATAACCACTGTACGAAAGAGATATCTATCAACACTCAAACAGACAAAAATAAGATTTGCTGATGACCTACACAGGGTCGAGGCAAAATAGTACTCAGGATCAACATTAGTCGAATGTTATATCAAACTTAGGAAGTAAGCTTTAAACAAGAAAAAAAAAAAAACGAGTTGGGGACCAAGTATAACAGCCAAACTGTTTACAAGAATGTTTGTTATATTGCTTAAAGTCCACCTTTATTTAGTAGGGCTTTAAAACGAACAGACAAGAACATAGATCTAAGGAGGGAGAAAAATAGGTGAAGAGACATGTTTTTGCAATTAAGGTGGGGAAAAGACATAGGGATTACCAGGTGCCTGTAAAGTGTGAACTAAAATAAATCTCATCCAACTAAGTGTGCGAGATCTGAACTTGGTGTGCACACCACCTCTCAACACCCCAAACCTAACAGAGGTGCACGCACGCGCGCACACACAAATATGATCCTATACATTGCATGATTATGGTTAATCATGAGAAGAAAATAGATACACAATAGATATATGTTCATGAACCATGTTATACCCAACAAAACTAAAAACTTTTATACACTTATGTTCAAATGTTGAGTCCATCTTATTTGACTCATATCAATATTAAACTATGTTTATTTTACCAAAGTGGTAGGAGTAATACTTAGATATCCATGAGTACAAGTTATGTTAGCCTTGAACATCTTTTTACGTACAAACATGTATTGTGACAACTACCAACCATACCACACCTTATGTATGGCGACAATTCCACAGCTAAAATAAGGAGGGAAAGAAAGTTCGGAATTTGGTTTGATCCTATTAAATAGAAAAGTTAGCGTGGGTATTCGTTATTATCGTACTAAAAACTGTATAAAGTATAAAGTTGTATTCTTACTATTTGACAAAAAAAACGCACGCCAAGTTTGTCCGATACGACAGTTTCAGGAACCACATGAATCGTGCATCGAACAGTCAACCATAGATTCATTACCAATTCTATCACAAAATATTTTTACCTACTAATTCGTATTGATATCAAATGGATCATCAACCAAATAACGGACTGAATTCTGAATCGAACGAAATAGACACTATGATTACTGATTGAAATCCCACGCCATCAATTTTATTATTAGCGGCAATAGGTCCACAAGGAACATAAAGGATCAACTCAGCTAATTACGAAACATAAACTTCATATGATTGACAACCAAAATCACAACCGTGAAGACCGCATCCTATGCAAGAAACAAGTAAATACAAGTACTGGTTTAAAAATTCTATTGCGAGCACGAATATTTTCAAAATAACTATTTTTCTTCATCGCATAAGGTATCACCTTCCACTAGTGATCGCAACAGAAAAATTAACGGCAAGACAAAGGGAAAAAGTATAATCACCTCCTCAGGTAATGGAAATTGGTAAGGAAGCACAACCGAAGAACGACAAAGCATGCCTTGACAGCATATCATATGACAACGATAGGGAGCACGCTTGTAGACAATCACATCTGTTCATGAATGCTTACTAGCGTGCTCTCTCTCGTCGTCAACCAATCATGCCTCAAGGCTTATGAAAGAGACCTGCAATGAAAAGAAAAGACCAGGATTAATAGAGAATCTATAGACAAAAGTTGCCCACAAATTCACCACATTATTGCCTGAGAGGACTAAAAAAGAACTTCCAAGACCGCAAAACTTAATGTTTACCATGACACTATGGAAATAACTTTCTTACTATCTTGGGTTGTTGCTTGGAGGAAGAGCAATCATCCCTTGACCTCGTACCTACATATAAGTATTTATCCAACATGGCTAACTCCATTTGGATTTGGAATCATTTTGGGTGCAATAATAATTTCATTCTTCCTTGGCATTATAAGGAACCAGCAAAAGAACATTTACAATTCACATTCTTCCTGGTCTAACATTTAGAAAGAGATTTGACAAGTAACACAAAATTATCAAGCACAAGAATTCGGTGCAGAAAAGTTATTCTCGAGAAAACTGAAGTGAGGTGACTTTAAGGGAAACGATAAATATTGTCCTGTACGTGTTCATTTGATGGAAAGATTCTGTAAGAAAATTATGAGATTATTAACTAAATTGTGTAGGGAACCACTTTAAAAACAAGAATCATGGATTCATGCATGATCTAAATCTTGTGTTCTTTCCTGGTCAAATTTTGAGAAAAACTAACCTTAGTGGGAAATTTCAAGACGTGAGCTCCACAAATTTTATGCTAATTGAAGAACAAAAAAATGTTAGAAAGTTTAATACTCCCTCCGTCCCAAATTCATTGTCCTTTTTTGATATTCGTGCAGTTTTCAATCGCTTATATCTTTCAATGTGAATCTCCAAAAATATGCAATATGGATCTTATTTGATAGATTTCAATTTGTTCTATAATACAAAGATGTCAAAATCATGAAAAATATTATAGATTGAAAGATATAAGCAAGAGACAAAAAAGTGAAAAAGGAATAATGGACAATGAAAATGGGACGGAGGGAGTATTATCATACTTTCCTTTCCTTTCCCGGTAAGTTGAATACTTTCCTTTCCTTTCCTTTCCTTTCCTTTCCCAGCAATTGAGCAGGGACTAGAAGGATATGTGTTCCCCCATCCAACTCAAGCATGGAATTTTAATAGTACAAATACAAAGAGAATTGCATATGGATACAAATACAAGGATATGCGTTCCCCCATCCATCTCACGCATGGAATTGTAATAGTACAAATACAAAGAGAATTGCATATGGAAAAGTCAATGTGAAACTTAATTGGTCACTACAACTCAAGATTTCTCAACTACTGTTGCATGATGACATGCAGATAGTACCCAAGATCTGAAATGAAGTAAAAATCAGACACAACTAAGCATGTGATTACTTTCTCGACAGTGACCACTGTTGTGTAGACTAGCTGAAAACATTTAAAACACCTAAAGGCCCTAATTGGCTCAGGCCCCGTTTACACTAACCAAAAAAAACTAAAAACTTAACGCATTTTACTATTTTGTTTTCACTAACAAAAAAGTTTCGGCATTTTACCATCTCGCTTCCACTAACAAAAAAAAAGTTGTCAAGAAAAACTGTTTTTGCTACAGTAACTCTACGCACAAACCATCATCAACTTATTCACTAGCTGAAACAACTTGACATTTCTCAACAACTTATTCACTACCGGAAACACTTAACAATTTCTCAACCACAAATAAAAATCTACAAATTTTTCACTACCGAAAACACCCCCTTAATGTTATTAAAAACAAACTACAGTCCACTCACCACATGGGTGTTTTGGCTTAATAATTAAGGCAGACTATTTTTTGTATATATTCAATTTTTTTACGCATTTTATTAGTACTGTGTCATTTTTTGTGAATTATTGAATTGTATCAATGGGAGGAATCTAAAAAATAGGAGTAAAGAATTATGAACCAAACTAAAATTTTTTAATAAAGACAAAAAAATTTATAAAAAAAAAGTCTTTCTATTTTGATTTTTTTTTGTCTTTAGTGAACTTTCGAAAGATTTTTACCGTACTTTTTTATATTTTAGATTTCTTTCGCCGGAACGAAGCAATAATCCAAAAAAAATCAATGCAAAACTAACAGATGTGAAAAAATTGAATAAAGACAAAAAAATAACCTGACTCAATTATTAAAGCCAATATAACAAAAACATCTCCCCACAGTACAACCAAAAAAAAACCAAGGAGGTGGCCTTGCGGTTGACCCCTCATACACAAACTCATAAGATAATCAGGCTCCGTTCCAGAATCTAAAAAAAGTCCATATTTTTTAAGAAGCCAATTTCAAACTCAAAAATTATAAGCTTATTAAAATCTAAATATATGCAATGTGGATCTTGTTTGGAAGATTTTGATGAAATCATTTATACGATGAAAAAAAATTGAAAAATTATTTTTCATTTAGTTTATTTTTGAATTTAAAAATGTGAAATAAACTACTCATTTTTTTATTTATTAAGAAGGATTTTGGAACGGAGCCTCATTTTTTTCCTGGCAGAGTGCGACCAGGCATATCAGCCTTCTCCGTGAGCACGACCGGTGAGCATGACCATATGGACAACTCATAGGATCATCTTCAGGCCTGACTAGAGATTTATTCCAAAGTTTCAGAAAAATTTATAATAAAGGCCAAGTAATTTATGTCCAAAGTTCACAGTAAACAGTAAACACATACCTAATTCACTATTCCATCAACTCCTCACAACAACAAGACACACACCAGTGTAGTACCAGTACCCTTTATCACAGAAGGAAATGAGTAGAAGCAATCCAACCAAAAAAGGGGGAAAAAAGGAAGAGAGAGAGAGCGCGAGCACCCAAAAGGGAAGGCTGCAATGAAATACTAGTCAACTACCCCAAAACGGTTCATGTATTCAAGCCCTCCACAACATTCTCAAAACCCTAGTTTCAAAAGAGAAGCATCAAGCGATTGAAGGATATATAGAGTCAGTTAAATATTCAAAGCTCAAGCCCTCCACTAGAACACTCTTGGGGTTATTAGACAAACCCATAAACGAGAAAATAACCAGCACATAAATCCAAACAAATAAATTACTAACAGATTCATTATATGCATGGATATATATATATATATATATGAACTTCCAGATCTACAAAAAGAAAGGGAAAAGAAGAAAAAAAAAACAATGGAACAGAAAGGGAAAACGGTGTAGTTGAGGAGAGAGAAAGGCAGAGACTGTCCCTGGTTTTGGTGCCGGAGAGTTGTCGAGAGAGAGAGAGAGAGGAGGAGAACTCCAGATCCGAGTGAGAGTACCGACTATCAAGAGAGAAGGCATGACTTTCTTGTCTGCCTTAATTTTTCCATTGTGGAAGGCATGACTTTATCAATTTCAAGCGGAAAATGTGGAGAGAGAAAGAGGGACGGCTTCCTTTTCTTGTAGGGTACAATTACCAAATCCCACCTCTCCTTTGGATCGAGTGCTGTAGTGCACCTCACATTACATGTGCAGTGGGCTAATTCGGCCGTTCATCTCAATAATAGACATGAATTTTCATCCAAATAATAGACGGGTAAAATTTATAGAAACTCGAATTATATTCAACCATTCATTGTCAAGATCGATTACCTGTGTGCGCTTTACAAAGTGCCTTAGGCTCCGTTCCGTAACTTTAAAAAAATCTTTATTTTTTAAGAAGGTAATTTCAAACTCAAAAATTATAGATTTATTGAAATCTAAAAATATGCAATATGGATTTTATTTGAAATATCTCAATGAGATTTTTTATATGATGGAAAAAAAATTAAAAAATTATTTTTCATTTACTTTATTTTTAAATTTGAAAATATAAAATAAGTTGTTTATTTTTTAAGAAGGTTTCTGAAACGGAACCTTACAAGACCTTGCAATACAGGATTTCCTAAGCCCTTTCTTGGGACAAATTATCAGGTGTTCCTGGAAGGATTTGGCTTTTCTTGCAGTGCATACTCGGCGTGGTGCACTGGTGACTGGCTCTAATGTTGAATACCAAATACTAATGGTACAAAAAAACTACTGTATTTGGGCACCGTGGCGCTCATTGAAGAGTGCCCAATTGTGGCAGTATTTCCTAAACATGACACGTCCGGCCCATCACCTTTAATCTTGACTCATGAGACGCGTACTATATATAGTAGTAGTACTACATATACGGCTGAAATTCGTCCACGTACCAATGTGATGGTACTAGTACTTTTTTGTTTTTTTGGCATACGGTATACACCAACAGAAGTTAACCGGGTGTTAATATGTTAGTCCAACGGACCAATACCAGAGTGATGGTACTAGTAATTATTTTTTTCTTGTCATACGGTATACAATAGTGAGGTGTTTGTATATTAGTCGACGGGGGGTTCAAGCTACCCATAGCCCTGAACCCCAAACTTTGCGAACTGTGCTACTGGTACAGCAGGAGCTGTATAGACAGTGTGTACAGCAGCCTTTTTGGCTCGTATCGAGTCCAACAAAGATAATCGGAACCGCTCATTTTGTTTAAAATATTTTTTTTAAGGTCTCTGTAAAAAATTAGCTCCATCCAATATCGTGAAGGGCATTTATGAAATGTCCATATTTGCTAAATTGCTAGCCTAAATTTTGAAGTGAAATTAGACGTTTCATAAACGACCTTAATAATATCGCATGGAGCTGATTTTTTACGGAGAACCCAAAAAGAATAATTTTAACAAAATGAGCGGCTTCGATTATTTTTGTTGAACCCGAGACGGACCCAAAAAGCTATTGTACACGTTGTCTGTACAGCACTTGCTGTACCAGTAGCATTTCTGAAACTTTGCTCCCCATAAAACTTGAACTCCAGTCACGAAGAGAAATAAAACAATCAATTTGACAAGCTTGGCTTCTCATGGTACTAGTACTACGGCATTCGGCTAAATAAGCCACTTAGCTTTTCTTTTCTTTTTTTGTCTTTATTCAAAAAAAATTCGCACTTGTTAGTTTTTAGTCAATTTTTTGGAGATTATTGCTTCGTCATGACGAGAGGAATCTAAAAAATAAAAAATTACGATCGAAACCTAATTTTTTTGAATAAAGACAAAAATAAGCAATTTTTTTCGTCATTATTAAAAAAATTGGATTTCAATAGTAGTTTTTTACTTTTTAGATTTCTCTTGTTATGAAAAAGTAATAATCCCAAAAAATTGACAAAAAATTAACAAATGTGAAAAAAAAATTGAATAAGGACAAAAAAAATGGGAATTGATATTCGCGCTCCAAGATTTATTGCATGCGCTCCACCTTTTTGTTTTTACACTGTGATGTTGCTGGCAATATCACAGTGTAAAAACAAAATATACACTGATGTTGCCAGCAACATCACAATATAAAAATATACTGATATTGCCAGCAACATCACAATATAAAAATATACTGATATTGCCAGCAACATCACAATATAAAAATAAAAAGATTGAGCGCCTATAGTAAATCTTAGAATGCGAAAATCAGTTCCAAAAAAATAAGCCAAGTGGCTTAACCCAAGCAGAAATTCCGATTTACATAAAAAAGAAAAAAAAAAAGTAATACTGTACTTATGACTTATCCAATTGTACCATTTGGCAGAAAAAGAAGTTCCGATTTACCGAAAAAAGGGAGAAAAAAAAAGTAGTGTACTATCTAATTGTACCATTTGGCAGGGAAAAAAAATTACTTTCCGTCGCTAATAAAAGTGTCTGGCCTGCAAAGTAAACATTTAAGATGATGATTTTTTTTTATTAAAATTACGAAAGATTTGAGAGTAAAATTATTTTCATTCAATTAATGAATCTCATTTCTTATACAATCGAACATCAAAAAATAAATAAAATATTTTATTAAAAAACATTTTGCGTCTAAACAAACAGAGGCTAAGTATCTGGCCTACAAATCTAAACCTTTATAAAGATGATTTTTTAACAACAATTTTTTTTTTCCAAAACTTAAAAAAACTCATAAATATCTATTGATTTGTGAATTTTTTTATGCTTTTTTACAACAAAAAAAAATGCATATTTTTAGAAGACTGTTTACACAGGCCAATCATTTTCAGAGACGGGAAGAGTATTCCTCCCGTCCCAATTTACTTGTCCCAGTTTTATTTTAACTAGATAAAAAACTAGTAATATCTTTAAATTGATAATGAATTTTATATTCAATATGGATCTTATTTGATAGATTTCGATTTGTTCTATAATATAATATTTTCAAAATCACCTAAAACTTTATAAATTATAGGATATAATTAATTAAAAAGTGACACGAACTCTCAAAAATAACGATTAAATTGGCACTGATGGAGTATTTGGCTACTGATTGCTTTCGAAATTTCTGTACTATTTGTCGTTATCGGATTATGAGAAGTGATTAATGATTATATCTAATCCGTTATTTTATTCCGAAAGTACCCTGTGCTTTGACCTCCAAATTTTGGAGTACTGGAGAATGTTCCATCAACATCACACAATTGTAGGACTATCTATCTTTTGAAAATTTTCGAAACCACCGTCCATTAATTACTATCGATGTTTTGTTTTTATTCAATATTGTTTCGCATCTGTTAATTTTTTATCAAATATTTATGGATCATTGGTTAGTCTTAACGAGAAAAACATAAAAAATAAAAAAAATGCTGATCAAAACTTTTTTTTTTTGAATAAAGATAAAATATGTCAAAAAAATTGGCTTATTCAAACAAAAAAATTTGCATTTCAATCATAATTGTTTACTTTTCTGATGCATCTCGTCAAAACGAATCAATAATTCACAAAAATTTGACGTGAAAATAACAAATAGGAATCTTTTTGAATAAAGATAAAAATAAGTCAATTGGTCTATTTAGCCAAAATAGCCCAAGATTTCTTCATTTTTAGAAGCCAACATTCAATTTCTAGTATACCTATTGATGTTTGCAGGTCCTACAAGATTAACAATTAAAATTAGGGAAATGATAATGCCGAAACTGTTTTTGTTGGTGCCAAAATTCTAATGCACAAAAGACTTGTACCATGCGTAATATATAAGACTTTTATACATTCGAGTTTTGACATCAACAAAAACAGTTATGGCATTATCACTAAAATTACTATAATAAGCGTATGGTGGAGGTTCAACATATCAGGCGATCCAGAGAATATTTTCTAAATTATCAAAATTTGTACTTGAAATTAATGAGGTTCTAAAGGGAATTATGAAAGTTTCTATCTTCATACTACAGTACTTGTTATTGGCAAGCAAATGTTGATTTACTAGCCCATATGAGCTTTTCCACCTTAAAAATTAATTAAGAACTAATAGATAGAAGATTCATGTGTCTAAATGGGTTAAATGCGTTAAAAAAACATATGTTACATCCTTACCCTTGTCATTTTCTTGAATAATTAGGTTTCGAGCCAACTTGCTCGTAAATAATCTAACAATCTTGAAGTTAATAACCAGATAATTAACCTTATGATCATATGGCTCATATATCTGATGTGTTCATGTGAATTTATCATACCACCATTCGACATCGATCTACCCAAGTTCACACACAAATGACAAATTCCATACATCACTGATCATCCTTGAAGTGATTAGTACTCCCACAACAATATACAAGTTTCATTTTCCCATTGAAATCCAATCCAAAATGGATTTAAAACACTACAAACACAGAGACCCAAACTTGTTTTTTTATTTACTTAACAAAGTAAGGAAGGTTGACGACATAGAGCAAGAAATAGGCCCAAATGACACCAGAAATCCCACCAAAGAAGAACCCACCAGTGAAATTGGCCCACCCCTCAGCAGTCTGCAGCGGATCAGGCTCCTTCTTCCTCCCAGTCAGTGTTAGGCAAGGTGCAATCGATGGCTCCCCTTCCTTGAATGAAGCAATCCCATATATGGTTAAGCAGATGCTCAGGATCACAACAAGGCCTGCAGCTGCTAGAGATCCAGCTGCCCCTGCAACTTCTGTGTTCCTCAGTGGGCCGGTTTTGACGAATGGGCCCACGAGGAAGAACCCATGGGCCAGGCCGACCTCGACCCCTCGGAGGAGTGGGCTCACGGCGGTCCGGTAGGCCGGTAGGTTGGAGAGGTACCAAGCAATCAACGGGCTCGATGTGACCGGAGTCTCGAGGCTTCCAATGAATGGGTCACCATTGATGGGCTGGACAACTTGGTAGGTGGGCTGCACCAGTGGTGAAAAGGGGAAAAAGAATCCCATACATGAGTTCAATTCAAGTATCAGCAATTAACAAAACAATACTCCTAACAAAGACAAGTCCTGATGTTATCACTCCAAAGTTTAAATTTTTAAGAACTCCAAATTTGGAACATGAGAATAATGTGTTTTGTTAACCAATTAGCTAGACTACAATTGAGAAGAAAAAAACCTTCCAATTATTCTGAGTATTGATGGTTTTGATTACGAGAATGTTTTGGGAGATAGATCCGGACACTGATGCATCCGTAGCCATGTGAGGAGTGTAGGTCTCAAAGTGCATTGTACGAAACCAAGTGCATCGAACAGTTCCAAACACATTACAACATAATCTATCCTTTAAACACTGCTCTCCCATTCAAGGAAGCATTATTTCAAAAAACTATTTAAGCAACACAAGAATAGAAAGCTATCACCCAAAGGTAGAAATACTCTCTGCTTGCTCACCTTATCTGCCTGGATTGCTTTGATGGTGAAGGAAGACTTCCGCCTGGAGGGGAAAACTTTCAATGGAGATCCAGAGATGCCCCTGGGGACTACTTGTCCCCTAGTTATGGATGAAGCGAAGCTGGTTCTGAGCTGCTGAGCACTGGCCATGGTGGAAGCAGTGGCTATCATTTTGCCCTTTTTCTTAGAAACACTCCTCAAAGAACTAGAATAAAATGTGGTACATAAGAAGTTTGGGGGTGGATAGAGAATGCAAGATTTTAGGGCTAGGAAAGGGAAGTATCTTTGCTCACAGGAAACTTGTGGTTGTCAAGTCAGATGGGTTGAACTTGCACATTTTCCATTGGATGAGTGGTGTTTTGGACCTTATCCCCTTATCCACATTAGCTGGGTCTTGGTATTGGACTGTAGATAATGGTTTTCCATCAAGGTTATTTTCTGCTGTTGATCATAAGATCTTGTTGGTTCATTCATTTATCACTCTCTGATTTATTGAGTATTTCACTAACTCAAATAAATACTTATTTGACTTATTTTTGAATTAAAGATGATGTATTATGAAAGAATGACCTGTCTCACAAAACAAAAAATAAGTACTTAGAAAATAAGAACTTTAGTAGAACGGGACTTGATATACTTAACATTTCGTGCTGGACTTAATGGGTCCAGGTAGGACTAATAACAAGCCAAACTAGAGAAGCAAGTGATTGTTCAAGTTCTATTTGAAAACATAACGAGTTTCAAAAATATGCTTGAAACTTACGTAGCTTTAAAATTATGTTCGAGCAGATGGGGGTCTTATTTTATCACTTCAAAGTAAAAAGCCAATTAAAGGGTTAAGGGGCTGATATAGTGTGATCTTTGTTTCTGTCAAAAATAAAATCCTTCTTTTAGGATCGCCAATAAGGTTGGATTTCCTCTTTAGTCTAAACGGGCTAAAGTCCATAAAACACAGATTTTGAGAAAGGTCATTCTACTCACATACATTTTAAGATTAAGTTATAAAACACAGATTTCGCGGGAAGAATTTGTCTAAGGTTAAGTTATAGACAAACTTTTTACGGGAAATCCACGCTAAGTACCTTAGAGTAGTTGGATTGAGGCCAAATTATCCATAAGGGTGGACCTTGGGCCTATCAACCTACCTTGAATTTCTATAACAACCCAAAGGTCGGCCCAATATGTAATGGCCCTGTCTTCTTCACGCTGACGAGGTTCTCTGATATCTGAACAGATTTGGTGCAGAGGGTTTCTAGTACAGTAGATTGCGTTTCTGCAGTGGGGCGATTGGCGAAGAAATAATCTGAGAGGGATACGAAAATGGCCTTACACCTTTTGAAGCTTCCCATCATACCCCGCTGTTGTAGTAGTACCACTGCTAGTATCAGTTCAAGTACTCTCTCTCTCTCTCTCTCTCTCTACGTATATTCGTGTATGGATTGCTGTTTTCTCTCATACCCATCTCACGAATCTATTCGTTTCTTTGTCTTCATCTATCTGGGCTTCTGGGGCTTCACTGTTTCCTTTCTTGGTGATTCTTTATTTTAGTTCCATACCCTTTTGCAATCTTGGTTTGTTGTGTTGTTATATTGTACCTGTGATGCTTTCTTTAAGTTTGGTTCTCGGTTAGTTGATTGTATGGATTTATGGATGATATTTACGGGCCAATAATGGGGTTACCCAAGGAAATAGTAGTATTTCATTGTGTTCCCATGGCGTTTGAGAAAAGGACTGTTATAGAGAAACTTTTCAGTGCCAAACGGGCACCACGTGGTGCCCGAGCAGTGCATCCCAGCCGTCCATTCCGGTTTTGGACGGTTCGGATTTGGAGAGAGAAAAAGGGCGGCAGAGAGGGGAGAGAAGGTTTTAATTTGAGCCCTCCAACACAATTTTGGACGGCCCAGATGCGCTGCTCGGGCACCACTTGGGCGTGCCCACGTGTTACCCACCCGGCATTGAAATATTTCTCGAGTGTTATAATTCTTGCATAGACTGTAATTTTATTTGGTTATGGCTTTCATGAGCTGTCTAACAAATGATTTAATGACGTGATTGATTTAAGTGGCACCCTTACTGTGCTCATTTTGGGGTAGATTGTATATCAAAGTGTAGATGAAACTCCTCACCTTTTATGATCTTTGGGTTATATTGGATGTGTCCTGATTGTGTTAGACTAATTTTCAGTGAGA
The DNA here is from genome assembly GCA_019656275.1 of Rhododendron kiyosumense. NCBI lineage: Eukaryota > Viridiplantae > Streptophyta > Magnoliopsida > Ericales > Ericaceae > Rhododendron > Rhododendron kiyosumense. The sequence continues at coordinate 405,555 of BPLS01000659.1, forward strand.
TGGGGCAATACCCGAATGCATTTTGCCATCAGATGCTTTGCAGCGGCTAATAAGTCACAAAAGCTTCCACTGAAGAGAAAGTGAGCTCTCTCTCTCTCTCTCTCTCTCTCTCTCTCTCTCTCTCTCTCTCTGTATGTCAGCATCTGACAAGTAGATGGCCAACCACTATTTCAAATCTAGTTTGCCGTCGTAATGTTGCTATTTAAATGAATCAAATAAAGTAAAATGGCAGTAGCTTTTTTTTCCTAATCTTGTTCAACCAATTCTTAGCTTCTTCCTTTTCTTTTGACTGGTAAATTATTTTCTATTGAAGAATGTTGTACATTGGCAAATGTGATTAAAAATCATGTTCATATATATCTTATGCAAGTTCTTGGAACAAATTCATCTCTTTTATCTAGGCACAGTGCATGCTTTTGTGCGCCATTGGTGCATGAAGAATGTGAATTAAGAACTGGCATCATACACAATTTTAGTAGTCATCTTAATAAGCTTAGGATTGAGAGTACCGGTGTCAATCTTGTTACCTATAACAATGGCTTTATAGAAAATCTTTGCCTCTTCTTGATTACTAGTGGTGTCGATGTTTTCAGGAAAAAGAGACTTGATGAGTTATGTGTCGAAAGGTTTCAGCAATACAGTAAAACCTTCATACAATCGTGGATTATGCAAGGTAGTTAGTCTGCCAAGATGGCGAGATGTGCTATTGGTTGTTAGTTGGGGAATCTGTTAAGCTTTGTACACTATATTAGAGTAGAAATCATATTGTGGTACTTAAATTAGTATCTAACATGCCTTGAACTACAAAACTGATTCTTTGATTTCATTTTGGTTGTTTTCTAAATAATTGAGTGAGGCTCTTTAATTGAATGATAGAAGACATGAGTTGACATCTCAAATATGCATATGATATATTGGTTGCGTTATACAGCTTGTTTTCTAAAGAATGCTATTGAATGAGTCTCTGTAAGAGAATGATAGAAAAAATAACTTGATATTTGCATGATAAATTAAAAGCTGATCCAGCACTTAGCTAAAAGACTTTGAATGCTGTACAAGCTTTAGATATTGACGGGATAACAGCATAACTCATTAGCGACTTTGGTTTTGTTAATGATATATTTCGAGTATGCGTACAGCCTGTCATATATAGTCTTCACTTTCTTCTGCGCCTCTTATTCTACGTTGTGGCGAAGGACTTCCAGATTCAACGTCGTTCTTTTTTGGTCTTTGGCACCTAGTTGAACTTATTCACCTTATTAATGATTGTTGAAATGACCGCATCCTTTATAATTTATCAACCAAAAAACAGGTAAGGAGAGAATAAACTAACATGTCCGATGCTATAATTGACTTTTGTTGGTTGATCCTATCTCTGGGCCTTCTCTTTCTCACTTCAGGTAAAGTGTTTGTGAATGGTAAATTGGCAAACAAAGCAGGGAACCCTGTCTCTGATGACGCTGTGGTGGAGATTAGGGCTGAAGTTCCGAAATATGTATGTAGGTGATTATTCTCCAGAAACAAATATGGCATTTCTATGCATGATGTCTCATTTATCTTGGAACTTTGTGAGATATGCGGAATTCAGTTCTCTCTTGTTGGTCCTGTTATTCAGAGCAGGATATAAGTTAGAGGCCGCCATCGAACAACTGAGTGTGGATGTCAATGGAAAAGTAGCTCTTGATTCGGGGTTGTCCACTGGAGGGTTTACTGACTGCTTACTTCAGTACGGTGCTTCATTTGTTTATGGAGTCGATGTTGGATATGGACAGGTAGGACTCTAGCACATTTTTCTCCAGAGCTTTCCTGTCTTCTTTGCTTGTGCATTCTATTTTAACTGCTCATTCAACTAACTAAAGCAATCACAATGCAACAAATGTGATGGTGGTGCTTCTGCGTTCCATTTCTACTGCTAATTCAAATAAAATTTTCAGTAAAGGAAACAGCTGTGTGGAACTTTTAATCACGGGCAAGATGCAAAACTGTAGGCCCGCTTCTGTTCACGACATTCCATGCTAAAGCTTGCTTAAGAAGGGTGGGTGACATAGATTAAATGTTCTATTCAAAGCCAGCCAAGGTGGAAGATTAGATTCATGATAAGCCAAAAAGGCCTTTTTGGCCTAGCATCCTAGAGTGGCGAGTGAGTTGATATGGAATTTTAGTGGATGTTTTGTTGCACAGAACATGCTAAAAACATACATATGGTGCCTTAGTGTGTTCCTTCCTATTCACCTTTTTCAAGCTGTCTGTATAAAATTCGATTTCACATGTTCATGAGCAAGGGTTGATGTTGAATTCCTATTAGGTGGCTGACAAAATTCGCTATGATGAACGGGTGTCAGTCGTAGAGCGGACCAATTTAAGATATCTTTCTGGACTTCCACAAAAAGTTGATTTGGTGACATTGGATCTTTCATTCATCTCCATCCTTCTGGTGAGTTTATTTTTTTGGTTGCTGAAATAATCTTAACCGCCATCAGGTTAATTCGGTTTTCTAAGCTCAGTTTAGAACATTACCACTCTTTGGTCTTCATTCCTTGGTAGATGCAGCCTCTGGTTTCTGCATGGCCCTTCTAAAAGGCAGTCCATTTCTTTATTCTATGTTTTAGAGTGAAATCGCAACCATCTCCATTAGTATTACTTCGATAATATTAGTCCTTGTCAATATTTAGTCCTATTAAAGGCTTTCTTTGTTCTATTTGTTGATCTGATCCATTTCTTTACCCCAGTGCAGGTCATGCCTGCTGTGGTCAATGTAATGAAGGAAGAAGCTACACTGGTCACTCTAGTGAAACCCCAATTTGAGGCTCGCAGAGCTCAAGTAAGAATGCATTCATTTTCGTGATTTGGTCCGAGTAAGTAGTAAGCCCGATGGGAAGGTCATCACCCAAAAAAAAAGTGGGGAAAAAAAGAGAAAGAAATCAAGAATTCACATGTGTGCATGTGCCCACTTTCTGTGTGGGGTCTAGGGCAGCGGCAAATTATGCCTATTGTGTAGCGGATTGTATATCTTCGTCAATTGCTTCTTAAGAATAAAGAAAAAGGAAAGATAAAAAAATGAAGAGCTTTTTAATTCTGAATTTAAAACCTCGATGTCATTGCAGGTGGGAAAAGGTGGAATAGTGAAAGATCCCTTAGTCCATCAGGAGGTATGTATTTTCTCCCTGTTGATTGTTTGTTGTTTTTGTTTGGTTGCATTTCAGAAGTATGTATCATGCTTTTGATGATAACAATTCGACAATGTTAACACCGGTGGCAACCAAGTGGTGGATAAGACGTAAATAATGTCAACAAATTTAGAACTACAAAAAAAATATGTTTCTGGAACATTTTTTACCCTCACGCATATTTGTAAACACTTTCGTATAATGCAATACACTAGAATATTAATCAGAGCATGGCAGCATAATTTTTGACGTTTATGATGTATATCCCAGTTAACTAGATATGTATATGCGTAGAACTATATTTTGTTGTCTTATCTACCAATCAAATTGGATTGATATTGGACTACAGAATAAACTGAACATGGTTAAAGTATTTTTCTTTGACATAGAGATTCATTGCTATAGGTTCGTGAGAAGATCATCAATGGTGTTGAAAATCATGGCTTCTGCTGCAAAGGGTGGATCGAATCCCCTCTAAAGGGTGCTGCAGGGAACACCGAATTCCTGGTTTGCTTCACCCGAACCGCTGACGAAATTGCAAGCCAGCAATCCATAGACGAAAGCAGATAAACAGTGAGGTGAATTCTGAAAGTGAACTGTGCATTTTCAGACCAGAATGCAGAAAATGCCATTTGCAAGAACTTGCCCCGTCTGATGGAAAACCCCTTTCTTGTGCTTTATTGTATGTATTCATTCTTTTCCCGGCTAGAGGTTGTAAAGGATATTTCAAACGAAATGCCATATGCGTTATTCAAAGTCATAACACATTAACTTCTCTTATGATCTTCAAGCTGTGCAAATGTGTATACTTGTATCCCTCATGTGTGAATGCGTTTCCCTTTATTTCCAAAACAATTTCTGAATTCAACTCAGACTGTAACAAATGTGATCGTATATACACTGTAACAAATACGTTTCCCTTAATTTTCAAAACAATTTCTGAGGATGTTGCTTTACAATCTTTTTGACCTACAACCGATTGACAATCTTGTCCAATGAATAGTTCATCAGCTAAAACTGCCCGAATCATTCAAGTATTCAACATCTCAAATGGGATCCTAAGACCAACCACCTGCCCGATGACCGAGAGCCACGATACAAGATAATTTTCAAATTCCACTCGACGTTGGGCCCGAGAAGCATCAGTTGAAAGTAGCAGCTTCATCCATTCACTGGTCCCGCACGGATGGAGGGTACACCATGGCCTATACAAGAAGGGATGCTCCTACAAGAGATAAATAAAATCTGGAGAGCTGAGGATCGATCTTTGAGTTGATAGTATTGAAAGGAGAGTGATTTTGCCACTCCTCTTTTTGTTAATGCCACTCTCCTTCGTGTCTTTATTAGATGATTTGTTTTGTGAGAGAAGGGGAGTGGCATTAGAGAAAAGGGGAGTGGCAAAATCAATTCCCTGTTGAAAACTCAATGACTACTTGCAATGCCAAGTTTTACCATCCTATTACAATATTATCAACATGAAAAAAAGGTTACGAAACTTATTGGAAAACCCCTTATATTATAAAACTTGGTGAAACACTTACTAGAATCCATACCCACACCCCTTTCCTTAATAATCTGAAGAGGAAACAGAAAGAGTGATTGCAAAATAAGAAAAATCGTACCTCCTGAGTTATGAATGTCCATTTGGATTCCATCAGCAGCTTTGCAGAATTGCCGGGGAGATCCTTTTCTATGTAATCCAATGCCAAAGGTTGTCCATCTATTTAGATAACAAGAGAAAATGTAAAAGTAAACAATTCATTTTGTAGGCCAGAGCCAACTAAACTGTACAGAAAAATTGGAAGCCATGTGTAGGCACTGGCAAGAACTACTGCTATACCAATAAGTCACAAAAACCTAGAGACCGTGCTGTAACTTTTTCCTTCATCTGAATATGAGAGTTTATGCATACGTGGCACGACCTGTAATAGGTATACATCCATAAGCATTTGCTAACGAACGTGAATAAGTTGATCATGAAAATTTTGTTTTCCTTTTGTTCAACAATCGATCACGGCTTAAAGGTTTAGATTGTCCACGAGAAACAAATGAAAGGGAGAATTTTTTGGTTTCTATTTTCTGTTGTCATCATTAGAAGAAGAAGTTATGGGGGAAAGTAGAGAAGAGGAAGGAAAGAATAAAGGCAATATCGCAGTGTACTAAGAATACTTTGCCTAAGAATTAGATATATCTTAACATTTAAAATCGCAAGAGACATGAGATGTCTCCTCTATCACAAACCTAGAAAGGCATAGCATGCATCTCATATAAAGGTACTCAGTCAAATATTGAGTTTACTATTCACCAAATGAGATGATTATACAAGATGTCCATACCACTGCAGTATCCACGGAAATAAAGCACCGGAACCCTATATGACGAGCTGTACACTATGTGGAAGTCATAACAATGTATTTCATCACCACGGCTCTGGACCTAGCAACAACACGGTTATTTATAGAATAAAGTAAAAAAATCAAACTTCAAGAGTATCACCATGTCTGATTGCTGATAACTTAGTAGAGGAGATGATAACCATTAAGTAACATACAACTTTTGACAGGGTTACCCTTGTTGAATCTTTTTGGCAGGGCAGGCAAGGAGAGAAGATATGCAAGTACGTAGTGAACATTTATCAGGAATGGTAAAAGGAAAGGTATACGAAGAAACTACAAAGATATGCATACCAGAATTGCACCATCAATAGCGTCATCTTGACCAGAGCAACTAGGCTCCTCTTTTCCTACATCACTGACTTCATCATCATCTTCCTGTACAAGACGGTTGCAGACCGTATGTAAAAGACAACTTAGCCCAAACAGAGTGATTGTCACAGTAGATTTAGGGCTTGTTTGGCCGCTCGATTTGTGGCTTTTGGATGATGCAGTTTCAGTTTTTGGGTATTTGGGAGCCAATCTAAGTGCATATCATACCTTAATGGATAATCAGAAATGACTTGGTGAATGAAGAATCAAAAAGTTGTCTTCCAAAAAAAAAAAAAATGAAGAATCAAAAAGTCAGAGCTTTTTGGATTTTGATTATACTTCTACTCACAAAATCTTTTCGCAAAATCTATTATGCACATATCATCCAAAACACATTGACATATTTTCTCATTATGATCCAAAACTACATAATCTACAATCCACAATCTAAAAATAATCAGCTACCAATCACCCCCTTAGGCCTTGTTTTCATGGGCATGAGTCATAGTTAGGGGATACTTAGCCCCGTAGGATGAGTAATATTGGGGGGAATTAACAACTCGACATCCTAAGGTATTGAATGAATCATGTGTTGTAAAATCATTATGTCCAACGATTATGCAAATTCTCCACCAATTATTGCATTCAAACCCCCAAATGGGCCAATCTCATAACCAATCTGAAGAATCAAACAAGTTCAAAAGCCATACCTCACTAGACTCACGAAGAAACACATTCTCCAGTGATAAATATCCTTCTGCCTGATACACAAACACAAATACATGAGACAAGAATCACAATTGCAGAGCATTATCTGATTCAGATGAGAGTGGCATATGGGTTTTAAAAATTAAAAAAAACTAACTTCCTGGGCAGCAGTCCAAGGGTGTTTAGGGCAAAGGCTCCATGACCACTGAGGGAGAATAGTAGAGTTAAATCTATTCCACTTCTCAGCGAAAGCAAGCGCAGCAATACGGAATTCACTCGATGAAAGGGTACCATCCCAATTCAAGATATCAAATCCTTGCTCCATTTGAAATTCTGAGAGCCTGAACAAGATCAAAGCGACAAAGGGTTTCCCTTTCTGGATTGAAGACCAATCGATTGTGTCCTATATGTGTTCATCATGCTTGCCGTTCAATAAATAAATAAATAAATAAATCTTCACTATGCTTTATGTATTGGTCAATCTTCATTATGATTTTTCAAAGCAAAAACCCAAAATCCAAGGAAAATGATGACGATTTGGGAATAATACAGTAGTATACGCCTTCTGCGTATAGAACAGGAACAACAGAGTAGGAGGGGGACGTAATTGGGAAGTCCAAACACGCTTTCGGCCTGTTTGGCTGGGTCCTTAAGACCCTGCATAACCCTGTTTGGATGCCGGATTTGGAGGCCGGATATGGAGCCGCCCGGATTTCATCTCCTGGTCCCACCCATATCCGGTCTTTGGTTGCATTTTTGGGAGGGTGGATTAAAACACTGTTGGGACTACAAATCTACCTCCAACAGTGTTTTGGGTGGATTTGCCAAGCGGAGCCTCACCCCTGTCGTTAGCAAATCCGGGGGATTTGGAACTCTTTTACCCCTCCAAATCCACCCTCACCCCCACACAGTGTTTTATTAAGAAGAAGAAGAAGAACAGAGAGAGAGAGAGGTACCTCACAGAGCTCGTCGGCATCGGAGAAGAACGAGATTGTGTCGTGGTTCACGTCGGCGTTGAAAGAGTAGTTGTACCTCTGGCATGATTTTTTTTTTTGTGGAGGAAACGATGAAAACGAAGATTGTGTATATCTCAGGTATATATGATGAGCCGATGGGTTATATGTGAGCCCATTGTATTTTTGGCCATACCCATAAAAGTGTATGGGAATTATAAGTTTTTTTATAAATAAAAAAAATCACTCTTCACTTTTAAAAAAATTCGGAGAATAATATTTTTTCTAATAAATAATATGGTTTACACATTTATAAAATAAAATGAATTTATTTTATCCCATAATTAATGATAAATATGTATTTACTTTAATTATAATTAAGTAAATGAATTTTGATCATTTAAAAATCTAAGTGGAGGCAATTTAGTCATTCAACATCTAATCCGATCATATCCACCTTCTATATCCTCATTCTCAAAAAATTATCCAAACACATCATTACAAATCCACCATTCTTAAGAGGTGGGGCCACCTTTCTTAACATATCACCCCTTATTATATATCCACCCAAAACAAATCATCCATCCAAACGGTATATCTCTCGTGTTTGGAAGAGGAAAAAAGTTATTCATTTCTCCAGGATTTGGCCGACGCTGGGATTACTAGTCCCCATTCGTCCGGATTTGTAACGATAGGGGTACCCCGTCGTTGGATATGCGGGATGATATGGGGAAGACGAATGACTGTTTTGCCCTTATATTTTAGGCTTATGGTGTACGGGCTTGTATTTTGAACCATAAAAATTCATAAGTTATTACAAAAATTTATAATTTGTATATTGAATCACAAAGCCACACCCCAAAAATTTGTAATAACACCACCACAAAAACTCAGCTTGCGCTGTCTTTTTTCCGTAGAATTCATAAAACAACACTACACAAAAATTCGGAAACGAAGTCACAAAAATTCGTAAAAGTAACCACAAAATTCATAAAATCAAGACCGACAAATCCTATATCGGGCCACAAAAAAATCATAAAATAAGCCTTAAAAAACCGTAAGGGGAGAGTTTATTGAATACTTTTCCCGTGAATTATGTTAACTACATAAATTGCCCTCGTGTCTATAGTTTCATAACTCTCCATTCTCCTTAACTTCTCATTTTTGTTTTTCGGTTTGGGTACTTTTGTTTGTCTTTTCTAAATTTTTCATATATTCGCGCTAAATCTTTTAGATTGTTCTTTGACCTGATACATTCTGTTTTGATACACCCTAGAGGAGTTTTATACAATAAAAATCTATTTCTAGGGGCTCAAAGTCTTATTTATTTGCTTGTAGGGACAGAAATGATAATAGATGAACCTCTCAAGATTGCCTAATGGCAAGGTCGCCATATCTGGCTTCTACTATTTCAGTAAACAGAAGATAATACGCATGACTGGTTGCCAAACCATGGTATTCCAATACATAATCAAGGAACAAAATAGAGTAGTAAAATTTGCACCAGTTGAACTCAATGTATCTACATCTATTATCCAAAGCATTTGCATATTATCTGCAACAGTACTTGACACCAAAGTGAACCGTAAGATCGGATATACTGTCTCAGATAACGACACCCCCGATGTTTCTTCAATCTTTTCATATGGGTAGCAGGTGCAGCTTTTACCTACTATATAAAGATATCTTCTTGGGAAGTACCAACAAGCTGATGTGCCTGCCAGAGGAAGAGAAATAGAAAATATGGGAGTGTATTTGGGTTAAGAGAAAATGATTTAGAACCATTCTCCACATGTTGGGGTAGTTGCAATAGCCTTGTTTACTTATTGTTTGTCTGCCTTATCGTTTTGGCCGCCTGCGGAAAGAGATGTAGGAGAGGTATACATAGTTTCAGGTCTGCTGGTTCACTCCTCCATTCATCTCAAGTTGTTCTGACATTTTCTTGACCTTCTTCTTAGGATAGATATGGACAGAAGGTGGAAGAAGAGTTTCCTGTATTTCCTGCAAGTTGAAAAGAAAATTGTGTTGAAAACTAATTTTTGATCTGCCAGTATGTATTTTCGTTTGAGAAGAACAGAAGATCCGGAGAGCTAGAAGTTGAGATCCATTTGAGAGAGATTTTGTTGCTCAACACCCGGGGCTTCGTGAACTCCATAATGTGAGAGAGAGAGAGAGCAATTAACCAATTTCACGAATTAGCCAGAGAGAAGAATCCTAGACTGATCCCAAATAAAATGAAAATCAACGTAGGGGTGTGCATGCACAACATATCAGTAGAAACATATATGTATTCACTTTTGACAGAAAGCAACATACACAAATAGCCCAGTGTGCCAGTTGTGGCAGCTCTCAGTGTTAGAAGCCAGGAATGGTAACCGAAAAAACCATTTACACAAGTATATTTGCATAACTTTACAAGCAATCATCTTTGCAGATGTATGATTGGGAAAATCGCTATACGGCCACCTTCATAGGATGGTCTAGGAAAAAACAAGACAATCAAATCACTACTTACTATCATTTTCTATCGACACATGCATAATCAATGATCACAAAGCAAATAGTATGGAGACATACTATTAACATGATGTGCACCATAACCAATCAATGGAAGATTTGCTGAACAAAAAAAGCACGTAAACTAACTTTAAAAACGGAAAAAGAAATCATACTTGCCACCCCTTCTTGCCTCTAACTCCACCTCGGATTGCGTAAGCTTCTTTGAAACCATTCTTGAACAATAACTCAGCCACTTCCATGGAGTTGCCATCAAAACTACCTTGCAGGAAAAATAAAGGAATAAGCGATAAAATTGCAGATTTGCCCTTTTATAGGACATAAGTAAAGATACAATCTACGAATCCACAGCTCATAGCAACTACAATGCCCGATTAGACATGTGGAATGGCATAATGCATTCCTTGAGCCAAGCAGCCATATTCAGGAAGAGTATAGAGAAAAAAAGAACACACTTAGTTAACTAGGGTCGGCATATCTGACTTCTTGTCAAAAAAAAAAAAAGAAGCAGATCTGACTTCGACTCAACTACTCCTTTGCAGATATCATCAACACCGGATATAAACCTATCTCCACTATTTCTATTGCTTTCTACTGAAATATTGCTTCCTACTGAAATATTTCGACTCCAGTCAAATCACCTTCATATCTGACTGTCGCCAGTGGTTCCCCGCCGTCGACCGTTATGTAGTACACCATTCTCCCCTATGATACTCACGAATAAAAGTGGCCATGACCTGGACATTGGCTCTGGTTGCAACCGGGAGAAAGAGAAATCCGAAAAGCTGAGCTCCAGTCCCATTCAGCGACCCGGAGAGTCTCTGCACTAGCAAGATGAGCTACCCTCCTGTCGAAAACTAGGCCGTAATCTCTCACCGGTTGAGCAAACCGAGGGGGAGCGCTACCGCCGGGAGCATTGCCACCTACAAAGCCAGCAGGTTGCTGGAAGAGAACGACTTCAACTGGAGGCGGCTGATTGACGGAAGAATTTGACCCCTGACCCTCGACAAGGTCGACCAACATATCAAGGTCATCGTCCGAGATATTTGCCATTTTGTTTGCTTGAGAGAGACGATAAAGGGGAGGGAGGGGTGGGTTGGGTTAGCAGGGTTATTTTATATATATATATATATATAAAGTCCTTTTCAGGTCCGGACACCTTACGGTCCGGACCGTCCGGACCTCCCATTTTCCGATCGAATTTTGATGATCCGAGCCGCTCAATGTGATCAGAACGTGATTTGAAGGGTACTCACAAGAAATTAGCAAAAAAAATGATCAGGAAGGGCTTGATCTGAACAGTTTTTTATTGAACGGTTCAGTAAAAAACTGCTCAGATCAAGCCCTTCCCAATCATTTTTTTTGCTGATTTCTCGCGTGTACCCTTAAAATCACGTTCTGAACACATTGAGCGACTCGGATCATCGCAAATCGATCGGAAAAGGGGAGGTCCGGACGGTGTGGACCGTAAGAGGAGTGGACTTGAAAATTTGTGTGTGTGTGTATATATATATATAGGTATTGTTTATATCTGGATCTCGCGATCCGTGTCCTTTATTCTGGTCCATTTGGACCGTTGGATTTTCTCAATCTTACGGTTGATATCTTTAAAACCGCTAATCACTTAATCCAAGAACCTTACGTGGCATCCTTTCTCTCACTTGATACTGTCCCTTGCTCCTTTTCCCAACCGTCTCTTGCTCCTTTTCTAACTTGTCTCTCCTCTTAATCCAAGAACCTTACGTGGTTTTGGTGCGTTAGAAAAGAGGAGAGACAAGTTGGGTTGGAAAAGGAGCAAGGGCCCGTATCAAGTGAGAGGAAGGATGCCACATAAGGTTTCTGGATTAAGCAATCTGCGGTTTTAAAGATATCAACCATAGGATTGAGAAAATCCGACAATCCAAATGGACCAAAATAAATGACACGGATCGTGAGATCCAGATCTAAACAAAACCTATATATATATATAGAAGCGGTTCAATGGACAACTATTTAGACATCTAAAAAAACACCCCAAATCTCAATCACATAGTTCCTGATCAAATTTTTATGATCCGAATCGTTCAATGTGTGCAGAATATGATTTTAAGGGTGCCCGCGAGAAATTAGCAAAAAAAAATGACCGGGAAGTGCTTGTTTTAAGCAGTTTTTAATTGAACCGTTCATTAAATTTATGCCAAAAACTGCTTAGATCAAGCCCTTTTCAGTCTTTTTTTTTGCTGATTTCTCGTGAGTACCCTTAAAATCACGTTTTGATCACATTGAGCGGCTCGGATCATCAAAATTTAATCGGGAACAATGAGGTGTTTTTTTAGGTGTCTAAATAGTTGTCCATTGAACCGCCCCGTATATATATATATCACCATGCTAACCCTAACTCACCCCTCCCTCCCTTTTATCATCTCTCTCAAACAAACAAAATGGCAAATATCTAGGACGATACCTTGATATGTTGGTCGACCTTGTTGAGGGTCAGGGGTTAAATTCTTCCGTCAATCAGCCGCATTCTTCCGTCAATCAGCCGCCTCCAGTTGAAGTCGTCCCCTTCCAACAGCCTATCGGCTTTGTAGGTGGCAATGCTCCCCCGACGGAGGTAGAGTCCCCCCAGCAGTAACGCCACCCCCCCCCCCCCCCCAGTTTGTTCGAGTTGCTTCAACCGGTGAGAGATTACGGCCTAGTTTTCAACAGGAGGGCAGTTCAGTTTTCAACAGGAGGGCAGTTCATCTTGCTAGCGCAGAGACTCTCCGAGTCACACTGAATGGGACCAGAGTTTAGCTTTTTGGATTTCTCTTTCTCCCGGTCGCAACTAGGGCCGATGTCCATGTCATCACCACTTTTATTCGTGAGTATCATAGGGGGGAATGGTGTACTACATAGCGGTCGACGGCGGGAAACCACTAGCGACAATCAGAGATGAAGGTGATTTGATTGGAGTCTGAAATATTTCAGTAGGAAGCAATAGAAATAGTGGAGATGGGTTTATATCCGGTGTTGTTGATATCTACAAAGGTGTAGTTGAGTCAAAGTCAGATCTGCCTTTTCTTTTTTTCCTTTTGACAAGAAATCAGATCTGCTGACCCTAGTTAACTAAGTGTGGCATAAATCCCAAATATGCTGACTGAAAAAGGGAATGGTTGGCATACACTATCTAAATAATTATCTACCATGACAAATCTTACATTGAGTGCCTTTCAATCCTTCCTCCTCCAAGTATTAACATCACTATAAGAATACTAACAGGAAAGTAAAATCCAAAAGGGGGCAAGCGAAGAAGGAAGTGGGAAGGTGGTGCTTGATGAAAGCAAGTCACCAAGTCAAGAGCATATCTTAGTTTGAAGATACAGAGTCGGGTCAAAAGTCTACAATATGGCATAGCTCTCATCTTTGGTGTGCAAACGATTTTCTTGTGACTGTAGAGATCTTATATTTCTTTTCCTGCTGAGATCAATCAGCATGCAGCCATGCATACTTCCAAGTCCTTGGTCCAAAAATTCCATGCATGCTGAGATCAATCAGCATGCATGCTACAGATCAGTCATTTTTCAACTTGTTATTTCCAAAGGAAATTGCAAACAAGAACTTTTTTATAACCATTATTGTTATAGCAGATGCCTCTTCATAAAACAATCCAGTAGTATTTTGTTACCAGAAAACACAAACCTGCACTTTAACAAGTAAATACACCATTCCACCTCTCTTATCCTCTCGGTTCTAATTGCCAACACGTCATGCTTCAAAGTAACTGAGGTTGAATACCAATGCGAATCCAGGCCTCATTTTTTTCTTTTTGATAAGTGAATCCAGACGACCTTAATTCAAACAACAGATTCCTCATTTGCATGGTTGCAATAAGTGTGTTGTTTCTTGGCATTCTCTTTGTTTATTATGCCTACCTAAAAAGTGATAGGAGTATAGAGCTTGACCTTAAAACAAACAACTGGCGCTAATGCCCCTTATCACAAGAAGTCCCATAGGGGTATTTGTTTCCTTCCTTGTTCTGGATACAAAACTATTCCAACCCACCACAAAAAGGGATTGAAATGCCTTTCTCCTAAATCCAACATTTCAACAGGCCAAAGGTTTAAACATCACCAATTACAATTCCTTCGAAAACCGATTATTCAACTAGGGACCACTCAATGCCTGGCATGATATTAACAGCCTTAAGTAACTTTATCACACAATGCTGCAACTCAATCGAAAGAAACTAAGCCTTGAATCCCAATCAGTCATTAAGGGATGGGAATTAGTTATGTCTAGAAGTAGCTAAGATGAAAGACACGAAACTTACTTGTCCAGAATGCAAATTACGGTATTAGCCGGCTCTGGGAACTTCTCCAACACCATCTTCACAAACCCATCTTCATCTCCTTTGCGAAACTCAACCTGAGCCACAGCCTTACCCACAATCTTCAAATTCGGGGAACCCAAAACCCGCACACTCTTACTGTTCCTAATATCCAACAGCTGAGTGCTGGGGTCATCTCGAAGCTTCCTAAAAGCATCAATGGCCGAAATAAACTTGTACTTCTGGAAATACTCTTCTGTCAGAGGAATCACAACCAGCCAAATGAAGGTGACACCAGCAACAAAAAATGGATTCCTGTTGTTAAAATCATCAATGGCGATCAATACAGACTCCAAGTTTATTCTGTTGGATGCTTCTTCAACGGGTACAGATGGGTCTGAAGCAAAGCAAGAAAGAGGGAAAGAGAGGCTCATAGAAAGAAAAGACAGATGGGATTTTACATAACCGTTGAGAAATGAATGGGTCTGAGCTGCAACAGTTAGGTTTGGTTTGTGGATTAGGGGTTTTGGTTGGGGTGGAAGAGGGGTTTTCATGGAGGAAAAAAGAAGATGGGTTTTGTTGGGATTGGAGGTGGGAATGGAGTTTGGTAGGGAAGGGGTGGAGTTGGAGTTGGGTTTGTGGGTTTTGGGGTGGATTTGGAGAGCTGGGGAAGATGAAAGGCCTATGGAAAGAGACTCCATGAGAGAGAGAGAAAGAGAGAGAGAGAGAGAGAGAGAGAGAGAGAGAGAGTTGAGGGGTTTTGGATTTTGATAGCTAGAGAAGAAGATAAGAGATTCGGCGGTTTCATGTAACGGTTGGTCTAACTTTAACGTTAATTCTGTCTAGTTACCGCGTAATGGCGTTATGACGGTTAACAGCCTTTTCACTTTGGTGCTGCTTGAGGGTCTAGGTTGGTGCGGATTTTGCTTGACCACTCGATCTATTTTCATGAGTGTGACTGCTTGGTCCAGCTCCGGTGTTTGATTTCACGTGATTTTTTTTTATTTTTTGTTTTGTTTTGTTGTTATATTTTGATTCGTCATACTATATTTTCATATTAATATAGCTGGATTGATTTTTTTTTTTTTAATCATTGCTGGATTTATCTTGTTCCTAAAACAAACAAACACAAAAAGGCGAACGAAATGAGAGGCTGATCTATCAAATTCACTTCCAGAACCAACATCTTGTAGTCCGGATGATATTTCCTCTATATCCTTTAGGGAAATCCGATAAAATTGAAACGGCACAGAAGAATTAGTAGTAATTTCTTTGTGGCTTTGCCCGCTTATGCCGATAAGCGGCATCCCCTTCTCCTTTCTCCCAGATGCCCTTCTACTTTCTCCCAGAAGTCAGCCAGGAATTATAACCTATCGTTTGATGTCGTCCAAAGAAAACTACAATCCGAGCCAAATTCGCAGTCGAAAGGTCACCGAGGTCGGACGGAGGAATAATCGAAGTGACTAACATCCACTTCCTGCCCAACTCCCACTTTCTTTTTCAATCTATCAGCCACCTGATTACCTTCTCTAATCATATGACGAATTGCGCAATTGCATTTCTCAACAAGTTAAATCAATCCACCAAGTTTCTGCAGTTTCTGTGAGGGAAGTGAGGTGGAGGACCCGCATTCACCATGCTCATGGCAGCTTTCAATTTGCACCCGATTAAGCCATTGTCCCTGTAACCCTGTTAGTCTCTTGAACATCCCGTAAAGCTCCTAAGAGAAACATGATCGAAAGGTATAGAAACCATGGCAAATTCGTTACGAAGATCCAAAATCCGATCTTCAATAGAAGACCAAGAAAATCTTCAAACATTAATATGACCAACAAACACATAAGAAAGCACAAATGAAATGTAATACTTCATAAGACAAAACAAATTACTAAATAAATAAGGAAAACAGTGCATATATTAAAAGGATCACAGTATCAGCTTTTACATCAACAGAAGATTACCATTTTTCGGTTTTTTTTTTTTTTTTAAGATACTAGATTCGATCATACAATACAACATTAAAGGGACTGAAGGGTTAACACTAACTGTTAACAGGATCATGATCAAAGTTTAGACTTTCCTACCCACTAGTGAAGGTAAGGGGCTTGGTACTGGAATCCATTCCCGAAGAAGTTGCCATGAGCGGGCGACACGGTGTAAGCAGCGGAACCCAGATGTGAGGGGAATTGGTTGTCAGTTGGAGCAGGGTAAGCATAAGGTCTGTCATACATGTACTGGTGAGGGTACCTGTTGTCAGTCACTCTAGCATAGAAGTTCTTGTCAGCAACAACATTAGTGACACGGGGCGCATGTCCGATGCCACTGGCACGGGGTCTTTTGGGTTGAGGTTTCGCAACTTCTGTAGCCCTCTTCTTGTCAGCCTTTGCCTTCTCCAGCAGGAGCACCCGCTTTTGGAGTGGGTCCAGGGGATACTGCTCTTCAAGTTTGTGGTCTTCTATGCACTTGATTACAGCCTTCAGTGCAGTCAGCTCCCTTTCATTGACGTCATTCTGATTATAAGAAAAACATTTTAGATTAGTTGAAAGTATCCAGCATCAGATCCCATCCTCTAAGTCCTGTCCAAACTGTTCAGTCCTCCTTTCAAAACTTAAAAAACACACAATTTGTATAACTCGTATTATACACAACTACCAGAAGGAACAGCACTAAAGAGTAATATGTAATTGAGAGTGCCCTGAATTTGTATAATGATGCAAGCAATAATTGATCAAACCAAACTGCTAAGACTACTGAAGAATTACAGCAGTACAACACAAAAGTAAAATAGGCATTTGGAAAGAGCACCACATACACATTAGAAGTATTAACCCTACCTTGGTACGTGCTAGGCTTCTACCATTAACAAATTGGTATCCATTTTATAACTAACCAGTTGAGATTTCATGTTATATAGGATCAACAGATGCAGTCCTTTCAACCAATTGAAGAGTAGTGAACATACCTGTGCAGAAGGAGATGTATTCCCACTTTTGACAGGTGAAGAAACCTTCTTCGCCTCAATCAAGTAGGACTTCAGTAATGATACTGGCGAAAACTGTTCGGTAAGTTCAAATTCAAAAGCTAGGTTAACAGCATCAATTTGCCTCCCATTATTGAGCAACACATTGATCACCCCTGAAAAGTCCAAGAAGACCAAAGAGAGCCATCTCAATCTCCAGAAAAATGATACTAGAGCAGAAGATTCTCTCCAAGCCATCAATGTCATTCAAGTCATTCAATATTGTGCAAGATTTCTACAAATATTGCTCTGATCGAGGTGAACCAAAATGAAAAAACCAAGTCATGTGTAGGGGAATTGCAAATCCATCACAAAACAAAACACAATACATTCCAATGTAACATCCAATAGGACTTACTACCAACCTTGGACACGCTCATGCCCAACATGCCTTTTTTATCAAAAGAAAGATAAATGTCCACTGTCAAATAAAAAAGAAGGCGTATTCCTCCTTTACAAGCAGTTCATAGGGTACCTTCCACTTTCCATATCTCACAGGGTTCATTTTGCTGCCTAGCACACACAACAAAATCCATGCCTCCATGGATATTTCTTAAGTCATGTGTGACTACACTCGCCCCCCTTTTCAAGTATATGCAACAAAAGATTTTGGCGAATATGAACTCCCCAATGGTCCAAACAACCCACCCATACTGCATCCCATCTCCGCCACCCACCCACCCACCCACACACACAGAGACGGGAAAAAAATCACAAATAATGATATGGACAAGTAAACAGCTACCAACCAGGCATTTTCTCTGACAGTCCAAGGGAGCGGCACAGATCAGCTGTTTGGCGACGACGGGACACCATTGGTATTAACTTCTGTAAGTCTTCCTGCTCGAAATCAGAATCTACACCAAAAGTGGCCAGAAGTTGTAAAAATGCATGAGCCTCCAAGGAGTTCCCATTGTTGGCATCCACATCGAGATCATCTAACTTTGGCTTCCACTCCTCAGCAATATCCCTTGCTCGTTCTTTAATGTTCTCAGTGATGATATTAGAAGCAGAACTTAACAAAGTGCCAAGGCACTCCATCAACATAATACAGGTCCGGCGCAAACCCAGTAGATTTGCGTCCTTTTTCGCATCCAGATTTGACCCCTCCATGCAGTAGAAACCATTGAGCGAGTCCAAAACCAGAGAAGCTGGGTCAGTTGCAGCCTTTAGCGCAATAGGAATTTCTTCCCTTACGGCCGCAAGGTTCTTACGGTTGTCTGATATGAATTTGTGGAGGCCTTCTGAGTCCATGTCTTCACATAATTTCAGTAGTTGGGGATAAGACATCACCTCCACATTTTCATTTTCAGAAGACTTTTTCACATCGTCTGAGTTACTTTCAGCAACCATCGCATCAGGTGGTTTCTCTTCCACAAATGGTGCCCCGCCTTGATCCTCAGAGGTAGCAGCAGCAGGTTCCATGGCAGAAACCTTCCTGTGCTTCTGGATAGCATTGGCAATAGCAGAAACAGCAGAATCTCTCTTCTCTTGGAGCCTCTCTAATGAAGCATGTTCCTTAGCCACGACAACTGCTTCACGCTTCTCCAGCATCTCCCAGGCTTCTGTTGTTTTGGTTTCGTACTCCTTTTCTTGGTCTTCCAGTTCAGTAAAACGCCTCTTCAAAGACTTCTCAAGCCCATGAAAATGTTCCTCCAGTTGTTTCCATTTCAGGTTAAGGGTTAAGGCTCGATGACTTTCAAGCTCAGCAAATGCTTTCTGGAGCTGCTGTATCTTAGAGGTTGTAGACTCTATGAGGGTCGCAACTGATTGAGTATCTTCCATGGCAGACAATCTACGGAAATGCAATAACATAACAAATTAATATTATAAATGAAGCAAAAGTCTATATGGTTGGTATGAAATGACTTAATAAACCCACAAGCAGTTAGGAGAGAAAAAACCATACATGATACATGTATTTATCCAACCCCAAGTGAAGTGAGAGAAGAACAGAAAAGGAAAGAAAAGTACATCAGCTTAAGTACTATTCTGTAATAGAGGAGTTCCCAAAAGGGGGAGAGAAAAAAAAGCATAAGGATAATATGTTAAGTCTTTTCTGCAAGAGTTTTGATTGACCTCTGATTCCATGGAGCTAATGTCATACACACAAGTGAGGACATGACATATCCATGCATGCACATGTCGAAATCTGACAGTTACATTGCCATCAAGTGTCCTAATTACGAACTAACGTGTATACTCATATGTGTATGTGTGTGAGTGTGTGTGTCACACACACACGCACACAAACACAGGATTATGCTCGTGGACAAGGATTATGCTTAGAAGAACTTAGGAGAGCACGACAGCATATTTGGTGTTGAGAAGAGCCTCATATTTGAATGCTCGTGTTGTGTGTCTGTTTTCATTTCTAATTGGTTAACTTGGAAACCCAACATGTTACATGTCCAACGACTAACTCTAATTTACATTTGAAACATCTCAGGACATGATATGGTATCATGGTCCTTATCCAATGTTGGAGAAACCAAGCCTCGAATTCATTTAAAAAAAAAAAAACTCAACTCATTCCATTTACACGTGTCATTTTACCCACGCACATTACCAAGCAAGCAAGGAACTCTACTAACACTCAATTGCAACAATGAATGCATCCCTCACTGAGAAGAGAGGAGTCTTCCAATTTCAAACCACAACCCCAATATCTCACAGAGCCCTAATATGACACACAGAAGTTAACTTTCAGCTATTAAAAAAGAAATTAATCAATGACAACTGCGAGAAGAATGTTAGGGTACAGAATGCACGTTTATTCTCCAAAATCAAACAAACTGAAACTGAAACAAAATAAACAGAGTGATTAACCACAGAACAAAACTAAATGCAATCCCATACCAATTATAAAGCAAAAGGTCTTAATTTTCATAACCAAGAGTGTCAGATAGCAAACGACTAGATCAAAAGGCACGCTGAAATAGGGCGAAATTGAGGACCAAAATACAAGAGTGAAGATCCCTATCATCAAATTACACTCATTATTCAGCCAAAAATCAAGAATTTAAGACAATAAGCTTGAAAACCCGAAGCTAAATTTCAGTTGAGAATAGGTCTCGATCCGGAGACTAAAGCTATGACTTTAACGAACGAGTGAGTCGAGGAGGGAGAAGCCGAAGAGCGCTTACCGGATCGACGATACAGGCGGAGGGAAAGGATCGGACGGCGGCGGAATCCGGCGGCGGAATCAAGCCATGGTTTTAGTGAGGTGTTTGTGGGACGCTGCGAATCCAGAGAGAGAGAGAAAGAGTAAAGTAGGAGAGAGAGGGAGTAGATATATCGCGCAGCCTCCGACACAACTGTGTCTTGCTTTTGTTACGAGCAGTCTGTTTTTTTCTAGTTCCAGGCCTTCGTACCATTACAATTGCAAACTTTTTGGGCCTCCCGGGTGTGGGAAAACTGCCAAGTAAGCGTGAAGTCATCCTTGAACCATGTGGGAAAACTATTTTTTTATTTTAAAAAAGTTTAGCAAAAATGTGTGTGGATTTGCAAACAGAGCAAACCCATTCAGAAGCGGCCGATGCACGTGAGTATCACATGGTAAGAATCCGGGGGGTCTGTTGTGCAAGGTTTTGCAGTATCTCTGTAATGCAATATCTCAACTGCCAGTCTGTGTTTTAGACGGTCCATATTTAAATAAAAAAAATTGGAAAAACGTTGCACAGACGAACGATTGAGATTTTGTATTGCACAGCAGGCCTCCCGCATTCCACATAGTAGACATGAAGTACACACATTAGACGATTCTAAACACGCATGTGTTCAGATCTATGCACATTCATTTGTGTTTGTAGCAATTTTGTTGGCAAAAACTAACCCTTGTTGATAGTTAGAAATTGGGTGCAAAAGTGATCAATGCTGCATTTTCTAAATGAATACGAATTTAATGGACGTCCTGTAAAAAATACTTACAATTGCCAAAGAGGAACATATCGTTTTTGGATTGGGGAGTTTGAAGGGTAAGAGCAAGATTACCAGTGTAGCTAAAATGTCTTTTTGAGCTATTATACAGAAGAAAAACAAAAAAATCAAGCAGCAGCAACAGCTGAGGTAAAAGTGAATGTCAAATGGATTTGATAAAATTGCTACGTATTAAGAGCAAGTATATCAGATAAGGCAAAATTTGAGCCAAAATTGCCCGTGAATAGTGCACATTTTTCCTTTTAACTATCCACATCTCTTTCAATACTACACCAATACTATTTATTTTACCTATTCTCTATTAAAATAATACTTTCTTTCTTTTTTCTTCTTTTCTTTTCACTATTCTTCTTTTTGTTGGAGGAGAGAAAGAGAGGCTAGAAGAGAGAGAAAATAATATTAAATGTATAAATGGTGAATAGTTCTTAGGTAAATTTACCTAAGCACTATTGCAAAATTAATTTTACCTAACCTTAAAAGAGGCTATTGCTAACTTGGTGCAATGCTTATTTTGAATTTTTGCTTAGGTAAAATACCAAAGATGCTATTTTCCCTCATCTAGTGTACATGCTCTAAGTACTCAAGCATTGTTCATCAGCTGCCCTTTAAATAAATAATTTCTCTCTCCTCCCTCTCTCACCCAAAGCACTCTTCATCTTCTCTCTCACCCACCCCTTCTCTCTAAAAGTAATTATTTTAATAAATAGGTTAAATAGATAGTGTATTAGTGTTGGTGTATGTTGAAAGAGATGTAAGTAATAAAATGAAAAATGTGCATTATTCAAGAGTTTTTTTAACTAATGACTGGTGTATATGCTCTAAGTGAAGCATTTAGAATTGCCTATCAAAAAATAAAGTGAAGCATTTAGAATTGATTTTAGTTTTTTTTTTTGTTTGGATTACAATTTACGAGGGCTTACTATCATTTCGTCACGAACGACTTAATTAAATTTGATCTAAGCTCCTACAGATCTGCATCGTCCATTGCATGGATTAAAATTTAAGCCATCTATTACCGAAATGGATGGCCAGATTGGCCACCCTACAACATTGTGGTGCGGGCTCCACCACAGCCACTCAGGAAGCATAGAGGAAGAGAGAAAGTGGAGGTAGAGAGGACAATCACCGCTTATGTTTAGTAAGGTTAAGAGTATAAAGACCGAGTATCAGGTTTTTTGATGCAGGAGGAAAGTAATACGCAACAAAGACAATCACAAATACATAAAATCTAGAAGTTGCTCGAATTTTATTAATACTCAACAATCAACTCTCCTTGAAATGAAAGATAACATCAACATTTGTAATTCATGCATAGTGTATTCTAATTCCTAACATTCTATAAAGAATGAACCTAGATGTGTTTCAATCAATCTAACAATGAATAAGACATGTGAATGAACCTAGTTCTAAATTCATACATTGGATAAGTCATATGAATCAACTGAGCTATACATGCAATTAATTTACATGCGTTTAATGAATTTAAATTTAAGTTCGCGTAACTAGTATATCCATGGGATATATGACTGAATTTAAATTTAAGTTCGCGTAACTAATAGATCCATGGGATATATGACCCTTGAACAAACAATATTGTCCTGTTAGCCGTTTCGAATCAAACATATGTGGGCTGACCCGAAGTTCATCTATTACGTATCTATGTATTTAACTTTACCACTCTAGGCCTAAAATTCCTCCTCCATGGCCACATCATCGCTTCCGAAGAAAAGTGAGCATACTAGTATTGTTTAGGGATGATGTCCCCATTTTATACACCCTATTTCTCTGGCCTTCAAGCCTTCCTTGCTCAGGGCAACTATTGGCGTAAGGTTCCTATTCCTTCAATTGACACTTAAGTACTGTTCATATACTAAATCTCCAAACAATAACGGTTGTGTTCGGTTCCCATTTTAGTTTAGCTTCTCAATTATTATCCTGTTTCTTTTTTCGATCACTATCCTATTTCTCCAATTATTATTTTCTCATCTCTTTTTACCTCTCTCAAATCATTACCCCTCTCTTCAATCATTACCTTATTTCTCTCTCCACCTACTACAAACACTAAATTAAACTGTCAACCAAATAAAGCTGTGACAACATCAAATTTCTAGTTTTATCACATGGTGATTGCATTTCAGACAATTTGACTTGGCCCAATGGGCAGAAGTCTAGGGATGTAAAAAAACCCGTGTACCCGACCCGAAGGTTCTCGGACGGGGTCGAACATGTGGTTCAGACGGGTGCGAGTTTACTTTCTGTTCAAAATCAGATTTTGGTTTGGTGTTCGGGTTGGTGCGTTCCTTATCCGTGGGGCCGGATTTGATCCGACCAATTCATACAGACCAATTCGGATTTTGCCCCAACCCGATTCGAAATAAAGAATTGGAGTTACAGACGGTTCTTACCGCCTGTGCGGTTTGGTTTGTGGGTCTAAATATTCTTACCCGACAATGGTCGGGTTCGGATTCGGGTTTGGGTAAAAACCGACCCGACTGTGCACACCCACACAAAACTAGTGAAGGCCAAACAAGGACTTTAGTACTTTCCATGCCCATTTAGGGCGTACAGTTCGGCCTCAATTACCTCAGTTGAGTGACTTGAGTCATGGCTACCTTGTTAAATCCAAAATGTTTTTATTAGCCAGGTCTCCTCATGGTGAAACTTGTCCGCTTTCAACTATATCTTCATTTGTCAGCTCACCTTTCTAATTCTAACCCGTCCCTGCCGCCCCTAATAAATGGTGTGATTGGTTTTCCACGTGGGCGTAAGTTGGCCCATACACCTTGAATTATAAAACCAGAAAAAAGACCCACTTCATTTATTTACTTGGTACTCTTTTCCTTTTTTTTGATTTACTTGGCCCCGTTTCCGAACACCAAATAAATACTTATTTTTTAAAAAGACAATTTCAAACTAAAAAATGATAGGTTTATTAAAATATAAAAATATGCAATATGAATCTTATTTGAAAGATTTCATTGAGATATTTAATACGGTGCAAAAAAAATTAAAATATTATTTTTTAGTTACATTATTTTTAAGTTTAAAAATATGAAATAAATATTTATTGTTTAGCAACGTCGAAAACATTAACATCGACTTTTGGTAGCAAAGAACTCCAGGGTCTACCTCACAGGAGAAATTTTTCAGTGCCGTGTGTGGAGAAATTTTTCAGTGCCGGGTGGGCACGGGACACATAGTGCCCGTGTCCGATCTCGGCCGTCTAATGAAGGTTTGGACGGCTCAGATCTATTCCGCGGCCGAGGAATATTTTAGTCATTTTACACTTAAAAATAACCAAACAGATCTGGACCGTCCAAAACTTCATTGGATGACCGAGATGGTGCCGGGCACTATGTGTCCCGTCCCACCTGGCACTGAAAACGTTCTCGCGTGGACTTCACAGGGTGAGTCGTCCAAAGGATGGTGGATTTTTGGCCACGTAGAAAAACGCGTGGGAAATACAGTATGGTGTTCATTCAAGAAAATATCTCATCATAGGATCAATTAGCATGGGCAAGGGGGGTGAAACATATTCACGGCTGCATTGTAAACAAGTTATTTACACTAGCAACCATTCGTGACTGTTCAATAGTGTTTTAGAAGTTTCGAATTTTAATGAAATTTTTTTCGATGAAAAGTTTAACTCTTTTTTGAAAAAATTTCATTAACTTCTAGATCGTCCAAAACACTTTTGGACAGTCGCGATTGGTTCTATAAATAACTATTTACAGCTCCGCAGTTAAAAAGTTTTTCTCTTAACAAGGATGTTACATTTTGGGCGGCCCCGTTCATATTAGTGATTAACTTGTGAATCACAACTTTTTGGTTTTGCCTTTATTTATTTTATATTTTTTTTTGTGTTGGTTAATTTTACGTCACATTTAGTTTTTGTACTTTTTATTGGATATTTTTTAAAATATTTGTGTAAAAGTTATAATTTTTTACATTTTTTCGATTCCACTTATCGAAACGAACACATATCACATAAAAATTTGA
This sequence comes from Rhododendron kiyosumense, assembly GCA_019656275.1. Classification (NCBI taxonomy): domain Eukaryota; kingdom Viridiplantae; phylum Streptophyta; class Magnoliopsida; order Ericales; family Ericaceae; genus Rhododendron; species Rhododendron kiyosumense. Next base: position 430,850 of record BPLS01000659.1, read on the forward strand.
CATAAAATTCACAAACAAAAAAAATTAAATAAAAATAAAATTCAAAAATTATGCTGCATAAATTAATCGCTAGCGTGAACAAGTGTGAACGAGACGAGACCAAAGGAAATTTGTAGGGTGTGAAGTCGTAAATTCACATTCGTTTGTAGTGTTTTCTCAGCGCAAAACAGCGAGTCAAGCACTCCAGTCGTTGCGCCCTTTTGGCAGTCCAGTCGTCGCTCAGGGAGAAAAGGGAAAAGAGAAGATGGATGGGGCATTCCTTCTTTGACCCGGACGGCACTCTCTCCCTCTTCTTCCTCCTCCATAATTGATAAACACCCACTTCATCGCCTCTCAATTGGAACCCGCAAGATCCCAATCTCACACACAGTAACTCTCTCTTTCTCTCTATTGTGGTATCTTCTTGTGGTTTAGATTTTACTTGGACTTGGTTTTTACTGCTGTAATCTATTGGTCTTTGCAATTCTGTATCTGGATTTTGTGAAAAACTTGGGTTTCTATGCGGGTTATTTTGCTGGTTTGGGGATTATGAATTTATGATCAGAGACCTCTTCATTTAATCGGTGGAAACAGTGATTTCTTGTCGTTGATTCGAAAACCCAAAAAGGGCTCTTGGAATTGTATGACTTAGGGGTTTGTGATTTCTCAGGTGGGTTTGTGTTAATTCTTTGATAATTACGAGTTTTTTCTTTTTGAGCTGTCTGGGTATATGATAACAGTGATAAGAATTGAGTAAACTCTGCAAATTCTGATGATCTGATTGATTTTCATAATTCTCTCTAGTTTGGATTTGCTTGTGTGCTTTCTTGTCTCAGTCTTTATATCACTTTCATGACTTTTTTTCGGTTAGTTAGTTGTAAATGTTATTATGCTCTTTCTGCTCTATATTTGTCATTTTAGCACATGAGAGTTTTTAGATTCGGAGTAACAAGCTAAATAGAGTTAACCATGCTTCTTCCTTGTATTCTCTCAGCTTTCAAAACTTCTTGATTTGAATACCAGCATCTTTTCGTACATGTTACCTTTAAGTGATAGCAGGTTCATCAGTGGTGTTGTTTCTGTTAGGACTTCCGATTCCTATTCTAACTACTTCCACCCCCAGCCAATCCAAGCAAACTAGCAAAGAAAGCACCCCACCCCAATGAAAACCTTCTCACAACTGAGAATCCAATTGGTTTTTCTTTTGTCTATGCGAAACAGATTTCATTTGCTTCATACGCGTGCTATGGTTGTGTTGGTCTTGGTGGTTTGGAACTTTGAATCTCATTTTGTATGCAGAATTGCATGTGGGATGCTATTTTGACCTCAGTTGTAATTTCAACTTTGTATTAGGTTCTGATATTATGACTGCTAAGGATACGTGGGCTAGCAATTAGAGAGTCTAAGTGGAGCATATGATGGTTTTCTGCATGAAGATATCAGTCAATGCTGGAGCTCTGACTGTTCTTATATATACTTTTATCTGGTTGATGCTGACTAGTAGCTTCAGCTATGGTCTTGAGAGCGATATAAATTGCTTGAAGGCTCTGAAAGCTTCCTTGGAAGACCCCTTCAATTATTTAAGCTCATGGGATTTCAACAATGACACGGAGGGCTTCATCTGCAAATTCACTGGGATTGACTGCTGGCACCCCGAAGAGAGCAAGGTCTTAAATATTCGACTTTCTGACATGGAGCTCAAGGGTGAATTTCCACGCGGCCTTCAAAATTGTTCAGCCCTCACAGGCCTAGACCTCTCCAGCAACAAGTTCTATGGAACTATTCCATCGGACTTCTCAAAAATAGTCCCATTTGTGACGACTCTTGATCTCTCCTCCAACAATTTTTCGGGAGCGATCCCTAAGGACATGGCAAATTGTACTTATCTTAATGTCCTTAAGCTCGACAGCAATAAGTTGAGTGGTCAAATTCCTTTGGAGCTTGCCCTCCTTAGTCGGCTCAAGTCATTCAGTGCAGCAAACAATCTTTTGAGTGGACAAGTTCCCAATTTCAACTTTTCCATTCAAGCTGAGAACTACGCGAATAATGCAGGTCTATGTGGTAAGCCCTTAACCGCTTGCCAGGGTGTGTCGAAGAAACCTCACTCTGGAGTCCTTGTGGGAGCCGCTGTTGGTGGGGTCACTATTGCGGCATTAGGTGTGGCTATTGCTATGTTCTTCTATATGCGCAGGGTGTCTAGAAAGAAGAAGGAAGATGACCCTGATGGAAATAAATGGGCAAGGAGTCTAAAGGGAGCCAAAGCCATTAAGGTAAGTTGGTTTAATGTATAGCTATATTTTGTAACTTACTGACACTTTCTAAGCTGGAAATACGGGGACAGACATGCCATGTGGCGTGTCCATTGAATTTTATTCCCTGTTAAGCAAGGATCTCACCGGGGCATGCTTGGAGACATGCATGTATTAAGTTTAGTATGAGTGGAGACACGACACAGGTCGATTTATAAGTTTAAATCTTAGGGGTCCTAACTCCTAACAAAATCATGCTCTATCCGTCCTTCAAGGACATAATCCAATCCAAAATCATGCTCTATCCGTCCTTCAAGGAAGTCCATTAATGAGAGAAATTCTTTTCTTTAAATGGATCTCCTACCCAGGAGACTTTCTTCAGGGGCCTTTTGACAATCAATCTATTCCTGCAATATAAGTCAGTCTCAGACCAAAGTCACTCCAGGAGGAGGATTGACCCTCTGGAGGATCATTTAATTCAACAAATAACCAACTTTTATACCCAGACTGAACATCTTTGGATCCAACCATAATGTTTAGAAAACAATAGCCAAAAAGTGGTAATTCAAACTTCAAAGTGATAAAACCCTCGTATAGTAACTAAATAGCAAAAGCCAAGAAGTGAAAATTATAATACTACTTTTTGGTTGCTTCTGGATACAATATTGATTTGAAAAAAGAACTATATGTGTGTCTGCACGCTCGCGCGTGTTTTCTAGTTTCCATGTCCCATGTATTTGTCATTGTTTGGGTCCATGTCTGTGCTTCTTAGGACCTCCATTTTGTTTTCTACTTCCATATTGGCTGTAACAAAAAATTAAGGTATACGGTATTGATTAGTGTTTTAATATGCAGCTTTCCATGTTTGAGAAGTCGGTTGTGAAAATGAGACTAAGTGATCTCATGAAGGCTACTAACAGCTTCAGCAAAGACTACATTATTGGGACAGGAAGAACAGGAACTGTGTACAAGGCAACGCTTGAAGATGGGACGTCACTCATGGTGAAGAGGTTGCAGGATACTCAGCACTCTGAGAAAGAATTTGCATCCGAAATGGCCACTCTAGGAAACGTGAAGCACCGTAACCTGGTTCCCCTGTTAGGCTTTTGTGTGGCTAAGAAAGAGAGGCTTTTGGTTTATAAGTTCATGCCAAATGGTACCCTCCGTGATCGGCTACAGCTTGTGAACGAAGGCGACAAATCATTGGACTGGCCTTTGAGGCACAAAATTGGGATAGGGGCAGCCAAAGGGTTTGCTTGGCTTCATCATAGTTGTAATCCCCGTATAATTCATCGAAATGTAAGTTCCAAATGCATTCTATTGGATGCGGAATATGAGCCCAAGATATCTGATTTCGGACTTGCTAGGCTCATGAACCCAGTTGACACTCACTTGAGTACTTTCGTAAATGGGGAGTTTGGTGATTTGGGTTATGTGGCTCCTGAATATGCACGAACGCTTTTGGCCACTCCAAAAGGCGATGTTTACAGCTTTGGGGTTGTGCTTCTTGAACTGGTGACTGGTGAGAGGCCTACATTTGTGGCCAAAGCCCCAGAAAGCTTCAAGGGAAACTTAGTGGAATGGATTACACAACTTTCCAGCAACGGTAAGCTTCAAGATTCCATCGATAATAATTTAACTGGAAAGGGTTATGATGGTGAGCTTTTCCAGTTTCTTAAAGTTGCATGTAGCTGTGTAATTCCGGCTGCCAAGGAGAGGCCAACTATGTTTGAGGTGTACCAGCTTCTTAGAGCTATAGGTGAGCGGTACCATTTCTCAATGGGTGACGATATTTTGATGGCATCAGACACTAGTGATGCTGATTATCTAGAAGAGCTTATTGTTGCCCGAGAACCCGAGAAGTAATAGAGAGCCATTAAGGTGGTATGGGTAGGTGAGAATGGTGAAAGATGATATAAATTATGTGTAATTATCTGCTGTTGGTGTTGTTTAAATAAAAATGTTTATAGCTTGCTTGTTTCATTGTTGACATTGACTGTTCAATTTTGGAGAAAGCTGCTCTAGTACTCAATTATATTAGATCATATATGGTTATACCATTTTTCACAGGTACGGTTTTCTTCATTTATATCCTTCGAATGGTGCTCTCTAGCACTCAATTATATCTGATCATATGCCTATACCCCTATTTTTGACAGGTACAGTTTTCTTGATTAAATCTTTCATAATTTCATTTCTAGTTACCAGTTTCATCTTGGATTTGAGGGCTAGTGTGTCCTGGCTGTTGCTACTATCGTTGGTGGTGTTAGTACTGCTATGCATGTGTGCATATGATATGAAGCATCAATGACATCTCTAACTGGGAACAACAATTGGACAGTTACTTATGTTAACTGCTGTTCCATGTTTTATCACCTATCCAGGAATTTCGAGTGTTAGCTCGAAAAACATCATTGAGCTCATTCCTCATAGTTAGCTCTTAGAACAATTTGGTGACCAAACATGGCTGTTGATATTTGATTTTAGGGAGGCATGCGGTTCAAGTATCTCGGTCTGTGTTTGTTACCTTTTCAGATTCTTCTTCTCTGTTTGCACTATGCTTTTGTATATGTATTCATGTTTGCACCTCCACGTGGTAGACAGAGTTTGTACTTACTGGAGGGTGTTCGATATCTTTGTTTACATTGTTTGGCTCATTTTCGAGCAGTTTAAGCTTCTGAGACTATGGGTAACCTAACACTAAGGAGTTCGCATAGGATGGATGCATCGTAACGTTATTACATGCTGCTCAAATCGGTGCACCGGGAAAGAAAAGAAACGGAAATTTTGGCTTTTATCTGTCGAAAGGGAGATCTAGAGTTTGCATGCATAGCTAGTTACTAGCATGCTTTTACCAAATTTTCCTCCGAAACTACCTTAGAACTGTAAATAGTTTCTCTTTCGCGAATGAAACATCGTGTTTTTTTTTTTTCCACCCTTCCTTTTCTTTAAAGCATCAGAAGTGCTTTGCTTCTTTGTTTCAGACGCTGGGTTCATGTTTTCTCATGCAATTTATAAGTCACGCTGCCTCTTCCTCTGAGACCCGTTAACGGTACCCCCCGGTCATCGATTAACTGGAAGATCGATGTATAGTAAAGAAGGCTCTCATCGGCACCGATGGAAAAGTGTAAAAGATCGACTAGCACAATTAGAGAGTGAACGGTAAATAGTGAGTTGCGTTTGAAATTGTGGAGGTGCAAAGAAGGATTTATCCATGAATTTCAATAAGGAGCCGCGTTTTTGCATCTACAAGTTTTGATTTACAAGGGTTGGCCTCACAGTCCACTCTCGGGATGCATTTGTACGCAGATCTAAAAAACGATACTCGTTAGTCTTGATCTTTTGATTTGCGAATCCCGAATTGAACCAAACGGCGTTTAGTTCAACGAAAAAGATCACGCTGAAAGAAGCGCGGATAGAGAGACGAATGAGTTTATTACATTTATACCTCTAGTTTTCACAAGTACTACACAGGGACAGAGTCAGGAATTTCATCACGCAGGAGTGAGTCTATATATTTTCATTGGAATTTTTTTTTACATATAGTAGTGTTTCTTTCTCTTTTTGCAGGGGCGACCGTTCCTACTGACCCCTCCCTGGCTCCATCCCTGCCTATATTCAAATCTTTTCCTAAAATAAATAACCCACACTAGATAGAGGACGAATTCCTAATTTTGTGAGTCGGTTGGAAAATAAAATCCCACAAGGAACAGGAGTCTAGGACTTTCAAATTCCTGCAATTAAGCTGGCAATGTTTCCTTTTCCTAATATTCTCTCCTTGAGTTTTCCAGAAACCTATACCCACCAGACACAACTCTGTTGTGTTGGCAATCTCATGCACAAACCGAGTATTACACAAATTCCTCTCTTTGTTCGAAAACAAAAAGGAAACAATCAATTAATTAAGAACTAGGAAACTCTCATTGAAGCTGGTTTCCTTTTTTCCACTCGGTTTTGGATTTGCAGCTAGCTAGCCCCCATTATAATAAGACTACTATACACAAACCTGTGCTTTTTCTTCTGTGAAAGAACCACAGCTTTCTCTACTAACAGCTAGCTATATCATGATCATGATTCTTGCATCGAACATTCCAGCTGGAGAATCAGAACAAGGAAACAGTTTTGCCATGATCAACTCTCTTCCCTCCGATTTGTTGGTCGATGTTCTTACCCGAGTTGCCTCCTCTTCCTTCACCGACCTCTTCAACTCCAAACTATGGTACTAATTAATTAGTCACCTTCTCCTCCTCGCGTTCAATTGCATGTCTTGGATTATGTACAAATTAATTCCACTGTTCGACTAATTATTTGTGACCCATTATGTGGAGGCTATCATATATACATCTTATCACTGATCATACCACAGACACCTTGCATTAGGTTGATCGTAACGCAGAAATTTCAACTTATTCTTTTTATCCTTTCATTCGCTAACCTATTCATAGTCCTTTGTTTTTTCTTGTTCTAGCTTTTTTCTTCAGTCGGTGAGCCGCACTATTTTTGCGCATGTATTAATTCCTACTTCTTTTATCGATCTGGTCACTATACTTGCAAAACATGCGTTTGTTTGCTATATTTATAGAACTGCATTCATGCATTAGGTTGGTTGTAATGCAAGCTCTGAAATTTTTTTTTGTCTCTAATTCACTCCCTGCAATCCTCTTATTTTCTTGTTCTTTTGTTCAATGTTCCAATACTAGCTTCGAATCTGAGTTACCATATGTGTCCAATTTCTTTTTAAGACATTATTGCGTACTCCCTCCGTCCCTAAATAAATGTCCAGACTAAAAACGTAGGCCTTTAAAAACAATCATATTTTTGGTAGTTCGAAAGATTTGAAAAAAATTGCAAAGGTTTTTTTTTTTTTTTTTTTCAATTTTTTCAATTTTTTTTTGAACGAAAAGAATGCATATATTTAGGGGCCTAGGTTTGCGGGCCGGACATTTAATTAGGTTCGGAGGCCGGAGGCGAAGGACATAATTGAATCATGCAATGTACACACATATATGTTTAGCAATAATTTTTAAATTTACATGACTGATTCATGTATTTTGCATGTCATAATGCTTGCATTTTTGTTTTTGCGTTCTTATTGATAGTTGTAGAGATTTCAGAGGAGCAACTGAGGAAGAATGTGTCCTCCAGCAAGTATCGATGGTGGGATTTCCAGTGATTCATCAATGGCTAAAATCCGAGAAATTGAGTTGGTTCTTGAATCGGTGCGTGGAGATTGGAAATCCGGAGGCCCTATACAGACAGGGAATGGTAACAAAATCTCTCTTTCCTAATCTCATACTAGCTTGTTTAACTTTGAATGCTCGTGCAAACATATGATTTGCCTCTACTTAATTGACTAGTTGGTTAGGTTGACACAGTGCCCCAAGCTCTAATTAACTTCTTTTCACGAAGCCATCAAAAACTAGTTACAAATTATAATCCATTTATTCATCAGTTAACAAAGTGTAATGACTAGCTACAATCTTTGGCTATCATTGGGATATATAGGTTGAATACTTCAGTTCAACAAGACTGGAATCAGGGCTTGAGAAGTTGAGGAGAGCATCAGAAAAAGGTCATCCTGAAGCCTCATACGTGTACGGTATTATACTAGTGTGTATGGGTGGACAATCAAGTGTAGAGGGGTTAAAGCTTCTAAATGCCATGAAGGGTAGTACTACCTCACAATCAACTCACTTCGTAGTATTCCAAGACTGTCGAAAAAGAATTGAGGCCGTTATTCGCACAATGTGGATCAACAACAACCTCGCAGGCCGACAAAGGAGAAGTTGTTGCCATGAAAATACAAGCAGATTGAAGCAGACATGGGAAGGGCAAAGCCAAGTGGAGGATGATGCGAGTTGCGAAGCTTGTAAATGGGATAGGGAAGTGAGCTTGTTTTGCGATATGTTACGTTGATTCCTTATCGGAAGTCAATGTAGTAGTTTGGTTTTGGGGCCAAAGTTTGTCTTTCTAATATCATATATGGGTGCCAGCCTTTTGGAGTAGTATTTTGTGGCATAGGGTTTTTATTAAAGTGAGATTATGAATATGTTACTTTACATATACTCTTTGAGAAATAGTTTTTCAGACCAGACATAAGTTGAAAAATCCTGATAATCTTTTTCAAAACTACAATTTCCTCCAACTTGTTTTGGCAAAAAATCAGTGCAACATCCGCAAATTGTAAATGAGAAACAATTTACAACGATGGGAAAGTGTAAAAGATCGACTAGCACAAATAGAGAGTGAACGGTAAATAGTGATTTGCGTGCGAAATTGTGGAGGTGCAAAGAAGGATTTATCCATGAATTTCAATAAGGAGCCGCGTTTTTGCATCTACAAGTTTTGATTTACAAGGGTTGGCCTCACAGTCCACTCTCGGGATACATTTGTACGCAGTATCATTATACGATACTCGTTAGTTTTGATCTTTCGATTTGCGAATCCCGAATTGAAAATTTCTTTTTTGTTTCCGGCAAAGATCGATCTCTTGACCTCCCATTTGGAAGTATAAGAGGGTAGCCAAATAAGCTAATCACAATCGATTGTTATGCTTTTTAGAGATGAACTAGCCATTATACAGTATGGGAGACTTTTGGACTCTTGTTTCCATCTTCCATTAGCATAGGAATTTGGCCTTGATTTTCGGCTTTTCAAAATACTACTGTTGTATAAACCAGACGCGTTTCGCTTAAGGGACGGAACGGAACGGACACAAGATTTTCACGTTGGGTTTTTGAACATCAAATTCTATTCGTCCGTCAGGCAACATTATTTTTTGTCGAGACAAATTACCAAATAGAATAAAAAGAGATTACGAAATTTCAACCTGTCCGATAACAAAAACCACGGTCGTATATAGTAGTAATCGTTGAATGCATTTGTTTGTGTCATTTAGAATAAGATATTGCTAAAAATAACATTATATCGTAGGATGACGATTATTAATGATTTGTTTTGAATCCCTTTTTTCCCACTTTTCAAAAAAATTTCTCAAAAAAAACTCCAACCTTGGCCGCACTTTTAGCCCCACTTCTCTTAAAAAAAACAATGATGTTAACGAGAGCTATAGGTATAAAAAAAAAAAAAAACCATGAGAGGATGAATAGCGGGTAGATGTTACAGCTGGCCCCACTTCTCTCAAAAAATGTTACCGCTGTGTTTCTGTGTTACGTAGACGAGGAAGAAGACCAGAGGTGAAGTCAATGTTGGAAAAGAGGAGAGGATGAACAAAGAAAATATGAAAACTGGCCCACCACTCTGGCCCACCCTTTTAAAAAAGTTACTTTCATCCGATCACACTATTTTAATTTTGAGTTCAAAAAACTCTTTTGGGAAAACGGATCTGAACAAGGCATAAGTTCTTCAAAGATTACGTTTTATTGAAGTACTAAAACCACCAATGCAAACGGATTGTAATACACAAAAGATTTCTAAGAATCGCACCTCCTTAGAATTTGAGAACAATAAATTACAAAAAAAAAAAGGATTTACTCATCAATTCGGCAACAAATTTCAATAAATTCATTATTTTTAAACTTGAAATTGACCTTTAAAAAATAAGTATTTATTTGGCGTCCAGGAATGGGGCCTTACTCGGGGCCTTAGGCTCCGTTCCGGAACACCTTCTTAAAAAATAAGTACTTATTTCACATTTTCAAACTCAAAAATAATGTAAATGAAAAATAATTTTTCAATTTTTTTTGCACCGTATTAAAGATCTCAATGAGATCTATCAAACAAGATCCATATTGATAGAAAAATTATTTACGTAAACACATAAATTTTGAGCTTGAAATTGTCTTCTTAAAAAATAAGTACTTATTCCTCTTTCCGGAACGGAGCCTTACTCATCAATTCGGCAACAAATTCATCGATATTCTTGTCCGAACTCCCGCCCGCGCCAACCGCCTCTCTAGCCAACTTCTTCCACTTGACCGCATTCCTCTTAATCGCTTCCCCACTCTCTCCTTCCATCACCTCCCTTATGCATTCCCACATCACCTCTCTCCTCACAATCCCCCTCTCATCCTTCCCAGCCCTAACCCCCACCCTCCACACCTCCTCCACATACTTCGCATTCGTCCGCTGGTCCGTCCACTGGGGCACCGCCACCACCGCCACTCCCAGACTCAACGCCTCGAGGACGGAGTTGAACCCGCAGTGAGTCACGAAGCACCCGACCGACTCGTGGGCCAAGACCTCAAGCTGCGGGCTCCACGTCACCAGCAAGCCTTTCTCCGCACGCGCCAAATCCACGAGCTTCTCGGGGAGCTTGGATCGCTCGGAGTCCCTGACCACCCATAGGAAGGAGTAGTCGGTTTCTTCTAGGCCCCATGCTATTTCTTCGAATTGTTCTGTTTCGAGATCTGCCATGCTTCCAAAGGAGATGTAGATGACAGAGTTGGCTGGCTTTGTGTTGAGCCAGTTCATGCACTCGGTGGATTTTGGCATGAAGATGCTGAGACCATATTCTCTGTCATCTGGGAGTTGCTTGTCCAAGTACATTGATGGAATTGTTGGGCCTATTGTCCTGATCATTCTCCATTGTTTTGCCATCCAATCCACCACCTAAGATACCATAAATATTTTGATTGAAATTCCATTAAGTTAAGATTAAAATGATTTATAACTCTATTATTAAATTAAAAACTAAAAGGATGTGGTTATGACATTTTTTAGATTTTTTTTATTGTCACATGGTATAGTTAGCGGGTGTTAGCGGGAAGTGTTAGGTTAACACATGGACCATCCATGACCCCAAACCGCTCATTACTAGCTACAATAGTGGGTGACATGTCATATCATATCGTATTTGTATATCATATCATATCATATTTGATATGGGTGTAAGTTTTGGATAGTAACTAGCTCAGATAATCAGCTCGAACCATAACCGGGCCGTATGGCTTGGTCAAGTCCACTCGGGTACCTTGACAGGCAAACAAGATCCTCCTGGTCTAGATAGATCGCTTGGATCGGCTTGATCACTCAAACACCACTGATGGGTCCTCCCTGGTACAACCAGGCCGTCGTGGAGTAACCAACCAGGTCGGGCACAGCTGACTCGGATCCGACAAGAGCAACCCGCATGATTCACGGAAAGCATCTCGTCCATGTGCACTTAACCGTCTGGCCACGTACATCGTCATGACGTAGGCCGAGGAAGTTACATCACATGGCGACCATAATCATTAGAGCCAGCTCGTGCTTTGTAACCGTCTTATTCGACAATTACTGAACGTGCTTACTTGGTGAGCAAGTCAGGAGGTCCTATATAAAGGAGGAGACTAAACCCTAGCAAGGCATGCCGCTTCTAGTAAATAGTACTTTCTCCTTATTCTTCCTAGATGATCGTTGGAGGTTCGTTGGGCGGGACGCCCTGACAACTTCTTGTAGGTCGCTTGAAGGAAGGTAAACGAAGCACCCAGAGCGAACCAGGGGACCGCCCTAGCCCTACAAATCAAACCAGAAAGCTGCAGTAACAGTATCGAATCACCGAAAAACTGAATGTAGAGGCCGATATTTAAATCGACGCGGTGAATAGAGATTACAGAGCCTATTTCTTTTGAATTTTTTTTTTTTGTTGCTAAGTTGTTATAATGGTTCATTATAGTAGCTACATAGTGACATAAACGTACCTCTTCCTCTAGATCGTAGAAAGTATTAAAAAGCACCCAATCCGCCTTATCAATGTTCGAAAACTGATTCACAAGCACATCACAAAACGCCGGGTACGACCCGTAATCACCAACAAACGACGGCGTCTCTGACCGCTCGAGCGGCGGCAACCCAGGGACCAAAATAGCCTTCCCTTCCTCTAACGGGAGCTTAAGAATCCCCATACGCACGTGGTAATAAATATTGCTCACGGCACAAGACTGCGTAAAAAACGTGGTCCCGACAAGCCCAAACTCCCTGGCCACGTCCAGAGCCCACGGGAGGAACGAGTCGTAAACCAGCCCGTCCACCCGCGGGCCCTGCCTGTCCAGCTTCTTGATCAGATCCGAGAGGGTTTCGGATCCGACGGAGCGGAACCTGGCCACGTACGATCCGGTGTCACCCGCTCCGGCAAAGCCGCACGCGTCGTAGCCGTCGGAGATGGTGGCGGTGGAGATGAGGGAGGAGGCGGAGGGTTGAGTGTTGGAGGAGATGAAGAGGGTGTTGACAAATGTAGTCTTGAGGCCTTTGGAAGCCAGGCGCTTGCAGAACTGGAGCATGGGGTTTATGTGGCCTTGGGCTGGGAATGGGAGGACTAGGACATGGGCTTTGTATGGTTTGTTTCCATTTTCTGCCATTTTCTTTTCTGGTTTTCTGTTTGCAGAGCTCAGTGACTAGTACTATTTCTGGTGTTTTTGGTTGAAGAAGCTCAGCTGAAGAGAGAGAGCGGAGTTGCTGTTTGGTTTGTTTAGGAGAGTCCTATGACGGAATTATTGCCATCCAATTAATTCACCACCTACTGCAAAACAAATTAAATAAGGGCGGCCCTAATGCCACGAATCCTTTTTTAGGGCCACAACATTTTTGCAGTAATTGACCGTTTAACCCTTATTAGTCAAAGCCATTGTTAGATGGTGCATTCAATGCGTTCTTTCTCTCCCTTCGTTTATGCACAGAACTACCACGGATTGCCACCCCATTCAGATTATCACTCCGATCAATGGCGATAAATAATTGCAAACAGTAAGTGTGTTGGCTAATGAATTAATTTACCCAAAAAATATGTTTTTTCAATCCTCAAGACAATAAGACATAGAAAAATTTGTAATTTTTACTCATGTCCGCACATTCAAATAAAAGATGAAAATTGAGAGAATGACACTAAGGTGTTGCTCGATTCGATCATCAACAATCTAATCGGGCGATCCTGTGAGGGAGCCAAACTGGGGGAGATTTGCAAAAGTATATTGAGATTGGCGACCAGTTTGAGAATTTCAATACCATACCTGAATTTCAATTTTGTCATTTGAACTCGAAATTATGATTACTCCATGGCGGATAGAGAGAAATACAATGAGAGAGAAAAGTGGTGCAAGGAAGACAGACAAATAATTGAAGCAGTTGGGGGGGGGGGGTCCGGAGAGAGAGAGAGTTTCATCTCGATGTATCCTGTTTGAGCTAATAAATTTCTTCATTTTGTCGAGAAAAAAAAAATTTCTATGTGTACACCTGTAATTCTAACCCCTTTTTTATAAGTACTATCTATCCCCTCTTTTAGTTAGTTTCATGCATGTTTTGTTGGTTTACTTACTTTTATATAATAATTTTATAATTTTTTGTATTTTATTGATTTTGCATTATTGATTCAGGATATGGGTTCATCTCGGAACAAGAACAATCTAAAAAGTAAAAATTATGGTCAAATTTTTTCAAAAAGTTGATTAACTAAAGACAAAAATAATTCAAAAACAGACAGTCATTTTGCATTTGGTACATAATTTTTTACTTCTTAGCCCCCTTCGAGACAAACAAATAATCCAAAAAAAAAATTGACAAAACATAATAGATGCAAATTTATTTTTAAATAAAGACAAAAAAAAAAAATCCAGCTTACCCAGGTACTACATTATTAAGCTAAAACGGACCTTAAATCTAACAGACCATATATTCAGGGACGGAGCCAGAAATTTCACCACGCAGGGACGAGCCTATATACTTTCATTGATTTTTTTTTTTTTACATATAGTAGTGTTTCTTTCTCTTCATGTAGGGGCGATCGCCCCTACTGGCCCCTCCCTAGTTCTATTCCTGGTACCACACCAAACCCAATTAATAGCCTCATTAAAAGACAATTAAGTAAAAAAAAAAAAACCATCCATGGGAAGAAACAATAGTTTCCTTTTTGTTTCCGGCAAAGATCGACCTCTTAACCTCCCACTTGGAAGTATAAAATGGTAGCCAAATAAGCTAATCACAATCGATTTTTATGCTTTTTAGAGATGAATTAGCCATTATACAGTATGGGAGACTTTTGGACTCTTGTTTCCAGCTTCCATTGGCATAGGAATTTGGCCTTGATTTTCGGCTTTTCAAAATAGTACTCCCTCCGTCCCATAATGTTTGGCATTTTCAGGAATGCGTGCCATTTTTAAATTGCATATATCTTTCAATCCATAATGTTTTAGGCGATTTTTTGAACTTTGTTTAATAGAACAAATTAAACTCTATCAAACAAGATCCATATTGCTTATAAAAAACATTATGGATTAAAAGATATAGTTCATTTTGTCATGAGGCTGGAATAGTGAAAGTGCCAAACATTATGGGACGGAGGGAGTATAAACCAGACGCGTTTCGCTTAAAGGACGGAACGGAACGGAACGGACGCAAGATTTTCACGTTGGGTTTTTGAACATCAAATTCTATTCGTCCGTCAGGCAACATTATTTTTTGTCGAGACAAATTACCCAATACTGTAGAATAAAAAGATATTACGAAATTTCAACCTGTCCGATAACAAAAACCACGGTTGTATATAGTAGTCATCGTTGAATACATTTGTTTGTGTCATTTAGAATAAGATATTGCTAAAAATAACATTGTATCTTAGGATGACGATTATTAATTATGCTTTGTTTGGATCCCTTTTTTCCCATTTTTCAAAAAAAAATCTCAAAAATTTATTCAAAAAATGTTCCAACCTTGGCCCCACTTCTCTTAAAAAAACAATGATGCTGACGAGAGCTATAGGTAAAAAAAAAAACCTGAAGGAAAATTGGAGAGGATAAATAGAGGGTAGATGTTACAGCTGGCCCCACTTCTCTCAAAAAATGTTACAGCTTTGTTTCTGTGTTCTGTAGACGAGGAAGAAGACCAGAGGTGAAGTCAACGTTGAAAAAGAGGAGAGGATGAATAAAGAAAATTTAGAATCTAGCTCACCACTATGGCCCACCCCTTTAAAAAAGTTACTTTCATCCGATCACACTTTTTTAGTTTTGAATTCAAAAACACTCTTCGAGAAAATGAATCCGAACACAGCATAAGTTCATCAATTACGTTTTATTGAAGTACTAAAGACCACCAATGCATACGAATCGTAATACACAAAAGATTTCTAAGAATTGTGCTTCCTTCAAATTTGAGATCAATAAATTACAAAACATCTAGGATTTACTCATCAATTCGGCAACAAATTTCAATAAGCTCATCATTTATGAGCTTGAAATTGACTTTTAAAAAATAAGTATTTATTTGACGTCCGGAAACGGAGCCTTACTCATCAATTCGGCAACAAATTCATCGATATTCTTGTCTGAACTCCCGCCAGCGCCAACCGCCTCTCTAGCCAACTTCTTCCACTTGACCGTATTCCTCTTAATCGCTTCCCCGCTCTCTCCTTCCATCACCTCCCTTATGCATTCCCCCAATACCTCTCTCCTCACAATCCCCCTCTCATCCTTCCCAGCCCTAACCCCCACCCCCCACACCTCCTCCACATACTTCGCATTCGTCCGCTGGTCCGTCCACTGGGGCACCGCCACCACCGGCACGCCCAGACTCAACTTCTCAAGGACGGAGTTGAACCCGCAGTGAGTCACAAAGCACCCGACCGACTCGTGGGCCAGGACCTCGAGCTGCGGGCTCCACGTCACCAGCAAGCCTTTCTCCGCGCGCGCCAAATCCACGAGCTTCTCGGGGAGTTTGGATCGCTCGGAGTCCCTGACCACCCACAGGAAGGAGTAGTCGGTTTCTTCTAGACCCCATGCTATTTCTTCGAATTGTTCTGTTTCGAGATCTGCCATGCTTCCGAAGGAGATGTAGATGACAGAGTTGGCTGGCTTTGTGTTGAGCCAGTTCATGCACTCAGTGGATTTTGGCTTGAAGAGGCTGAGGCCATATTCTCTGTCATCTGGGAATTGCTTGTCCATGTACATTGATGGAATTGTTGGGCCTATTGTCCTGATCATTCTCCATTGTTTTGCCATCCAATCCACCACCTAAGATACCATAAATATTTTGATCGAAATTCCATTAAGTTGAGATTAAAATGATTTATAACTCTATTTTTAAATTAAAAACTAAAAGGACGTGGTTATGACATTTTTGAGATTTTTTTTATTGTCACATGATATAGTTAGCGGGGGTTAGCGGGAAGTGTTAGGTTAGCACAGGGACCATCCATAGCCGTGACCCCAAATCGCCCATTACGGGCCACAATAGCGGGTGACATGTCATATCATATCATATTTGTATATCATATCTGATTTGTACAGTATTTCGTTTTTGAAAGGCGTGTACAGTATATTACGAGTATATTCTTAGCGTCACGTAAGGTGGTGGACTATTATATTATTACAGCACATCAAAAAAACTTTAAAATATTTTGGATTGAATATAATTCTCTGTGCGGTCCTATGCACAACCACAAACAATTATTTCCTAATAGCACAGAAGTCAATGACCCAAGAATTTAAAAAGCAGTAGCGGACTGCGTAGCGGTGCAGCTTTAATGGGAGTATCAACTGATACGTAGCAGAAATCAAGTGTAGGAATCGTGAATTTTTTAAAATAATTTTTGGTGCTAGAGTACCTAAAACTGTAGCGGTCACGTAGGGACTACTGTAGCCATGAAGCGGGTAAGAAATTGGCTATAAAGTGGTACATAGAGAGAATCGGCCAATACGGATGTAAGTTTTGGATAGTAACTAGCTTAGATAATCGGCACGAACCATAACCGGGCCGTATGGCTCGGTCAAGTCCGCACGGGCGCCTCGATAGGCAAACAAGATCCTCCTGGTCTAGATAGATCGCTCAAACACCACTGATGGATCCTCCCTGGTGCAACTGGGCCGTCATGGAGTAACCAACCAGGTCAGGCATAGCTGGCCCGGATCTGACCAGAGCAACCTGCATGATTCACGGAAAGCATCTCATCCATGTGTACTTAACTGTCTGGCCACGTACATCATCATGACGTAGGCCAAGGAAGTTACATCACATGGCAAGCATAATCATTAGAGCCAGCTCGTGCTTGGTAACCGTCTTATTCGACGGTTACCTGATAGGTGTTGAAAAGCACCCGTTTATTCCCATTAACTTAGGTTTTGTCGGTCCTATCTAATGTTATTTAACAAGATTTAATTGGTTTGTAGTGTTTTAGGGCTTATGGGGCATTCGGACATGTTTTGGAGTAATAATCGTGAATTAAGGATGTTCCGGTGGAGGCCACGGCGAAAAGAGGAGCGAAACGGCAGAGGCTGACAATCTGGTCCGGACCAAAGACTTGCTGGCCCGGACAACCAAGTCCAGAATAGAAATTGAACAAGCTGTTTTTCTGGTCCGGCCAAAGGAATTGCTGGTCCGGACCAATGGGCTGCAAACGGGAATTTTACTTTAGTTTTAATTCTTATTTTTTCGGACCGAGATTATAAAAGAAAGCCTTTAGTTATTATTTAGGTCACTTGTATTCTTCCAGAGACGACAGAAGGAGGCGGAAAAGGGTGGCTTTAGTTTCATTACTGAGGTTACCTTTATTTTATTCCCAGCAGCGATCGGGAGCGGAAGAATATAACGTTCTAAGGGGATTTTCTCCATGTCTGCCATGTCTTCTTCAATCTCGATCACATCTTTCTTGTCCATGGCCGGCTAAACCCCTTTTCTAGGGGGAAGATGAAACTTCGCACCAAGTAACTTTATTTTATGTATGGATTTTAGGTTTATTATTCGGATCGATTGTATAACTAAGAACCCTTTCCATTTCAATTGAATGGAATGATTTTGATGGTTTTGATATATTGAGTATTTGTATGCATGCTTTCAAATACGAGTTATACAATGGTTTTCATCGATTGCGGTTGGAGTTCTGAGATAGATTATACTCGTAAGACCGGCCGTGCCGTTAGGCGGCCAGACCGTACTTTTGAGACGGTCCGTGCTATGAGACAATCTATGCCTTTTAACAACTCAATTATTTTCTAAATGATTATTGCTAGGGTTTGCAAGCCCTAGTAATAATCCCTTCTAATTCGAATAATTAATCTTGCCCATGCATGTTGGAGTTACGCGGTCGAGGTGGATTCGAACCCTAGATTTTCTCTCCAATCATTAAAACTTTCCATTTAATTAATTCTCTTAGTTTAATAAATTCTCCAAATTCAAACAACCAAACTTCCTTTGCCGAATTAATCTAAAAACTAATCGAATTTGTCGTAACTCAGCCATACTGTCTCCGTTGGAACAATACTCGGTCTTGACCACTATTCTACGGAGTAGTAGTTAATTCTTGATTTTAATAAATATATTTTTGACACAGAACGACGCGGTCATTACCGAACATGTCGAACACGTGCTTACTTGGTGAGCAAGTCAGGAGGTCCTATATAAAGGAGGAGACTAAAAACCCTAGCAAGGCACGCCGCTTCTAGTGAACAGTACTTTCTCCTTATTCTTCCTAGACGATCGTTGGAGGTTCGTTGGGCTAGACGCCCTGACGACTTCTTGCAAGTCGCTTGGAGGAAGGTGAACGGATCGAGCACCCAGAGCGAACCAGGGGATCGCCCTAGCCCTACAAATCAAACCAGAAAGTCGCAGTAACAATATCGGATAACCGAAAAACTGAACGTAGAGGCCGATATTTAAATCCACACGGTGAATAGAGATTACAGAGCCTATTTCTTTTGATTTTTTATTTTTTTGCTAAGTTGTTTTAATGGTTCATTATACTAGCTACATAGTGAGATAAACGTACCTCTTCCTCTAGATCGTTGAAAGTATTAAAAAGCACCCAATCCGCCTTATCAATGTTCGAAAACTGATTCACAAGCATATCACAAAACGCCGGGTACGACCCGTAATCACCCACAAACGACGGCGTCTCCGACCGCTTGAGCGGCGGCAACCCAGGGACTAAAATAGCCTTCCCTTCCTCAAACGGAAGCTTAAGAATCCCCTTACGCACGTGGTAATAAACATTGCTCACGGCACAAGACTGCGTACAAAACGCTGCCCCGACAAGCCCAAACTCCCTGGCCACATCCAGAGCCCACGGGAGGAACGGGTCGTAAACCAGCCCGTCCACCCGCAGGCCCTGCCCGTCCAGCTTCTTGATCAGATCCGAGAGGGTCTCGGATCCCACCGAGCGGAACCGGGCCAGGTAGGATCCGTGGTCACCCGCTCCGGCAAAGCCACACTCATCGGAGCCGTCGGAGATGGTGGCGGTGGAGATGAGGGAGGAGGCGGAGCCCGGAGGGTGGAGCGTTGGAGGAGATGAAGAGGGTATTGACAAAGGTGGTCTTGAGGCCTTTGGAAGCCAGGCGCTTGCAGAACTGGAGCATGGGGTTTATGTGGCCTTGGGCTGGGAATGGGAGGACTAGGACATGGGCTTTGTATGGTTTATTTCCATTTTCTGCCATTTTCTTTTCTGGTTTTCTGTTTGCAGAGCTCAGTGACTAGTACTATTTCTGGTGTTTTTGGTTGAAGAAGCTCAGCTGGGGAGAGAGAGAGAGAGAGAGGAGTTGGACATACATATAACAAATTTTGGCGCAAAGCCGATGAGGCATGTGGTCATGAAATTTGTCATCTTCCGTGCACGTAAGCGATGACAATTGAATCCGACCCATCCCGCTTGAATAAGTCTTGATGGGGATGGTTTCTCGATTATTAATTTTTTATTTTTGCAGGTTTGGTTATGAATTAAAAAATTGCATTTGGGTAAGTCTCGTTCTGTTAAGAAAAAATAAGTACTCCTTCCGTCCAGATTTAATAGTTCCTCGTTCTATTCTAACCGGATAAAAAATAAGTTATATTTTTAAATTAGTAATAAATTTTATATCCAACATAGATCTTATTTAATAGATCTTAATTAGTTCTATAAAAATAATATTTTTAAAATTACCTAAAACTTTAAGCCAAACAATGTTTAAGCTTGGCTTGAATTCACACACAAACAAAAAAATGTAATTGAGCTCGACTTATATTTTTTTAAATGAGTTTGAACAAGTTAAAAGTCCAGCCCGAATTGTTTGGTTTGTTTAGCAGCGCTATGGCCGAATCATTGGCATTCAATCCACCACCTACTACAAAACAAATTAAATAATTGAAGGGGATATATATGGTAGAAGAGGATTGAAGTTAGGCCTGTCAATAGGTCAGATCCGATCCGAATCCGATAAGATTCGAATTCGATAGTGATAATTTGGATCCGAAAAATCCGGATCCAATCCGAAAATCCAAATCTGATTGGAAAACTTTTTTACTTCAAAAATTTTAGCCAAAAAAAAAAAATTCTGAAAAAAATTTAAAATAAAAATACAACTTCTTAAAACATTTTTTTTTTCAAAATAAAAAATTTATTGTTTTTTAAAATAATTTTTAAAAATAAAATTCGGATCGATAACGGATTTAATCCGACCCGATCCGTATTTGAATTACCGGATTCGGATTATCGGATTACGGATCGACGTTATTAGATTCGGATCCGGATTGGATTTTTCGGATCGGATCCGGTCCATTGACAGGCCTAGTGAAGTTAAACCGTGTTGGTTTGGCTAAGAAAAATATAGATGGATTATGACAATCTTTCGTAACAAAATTGCTATGGATACAACACTTTGTGTACAGCACCTTGTGCGGGGCCTATTTTGAGGTCCCGCACAAATATTCTGAGCTTTTCAATTTGTTCAGAATAATTTTTTGAACTGTCCCTATAAAAAATCAGTTCGTCGAATATCAGTAAGTGCTTGATCCGTGGGTTATTTTTTTGGTCCAGACGATTAGACACCAAATAAAGAGCATATGGATCAAGCACTTACTGACATCCGGCTGAAATTGATTTCTTAAAGGAGAACCTTTAAAAAAAAAAATCTAAACAAATTGAATAACTCAAATCATTTGCATGGCCCCTTAAAATTGTCTCATAGCAGGGCTCATTTCGTAAATTGTAATGACAATTTCATAATTAGAAGCCAAAGATAGAACCAGATTTGCAATGAATATAGCGCAATGGGTGTCAAAAGATACCGGGCATGGCCTGCCTGGTATAAACATCTCCCGGGATTTCTTTTCTCCCTCCATATCCAATTCGCTAGTGCTTTAAAAGAGTCTTGACTAGATATCCGCTTCAAAAAAAAAAGACTCTTTAGACTCTTACCATTCGTTTGGCGGGGTAAAAAAACGTTTTGGTTTTGAGTGGATTAGGAAGAAGAGGAATGATTTGAAGAGTACGGGTACCCATTTCAAGAAGTTCCGAAAACGAATTTTATTTCCTTATACAATGCAATATTGCAATAGCATGAGAGGCTGAATAGTTTTTCACTTCTCAAAGCCTCCAAGAACAACTCAAAAGCAATAAGAAAACTTGAAACATTGAGAATCTTAGATATTACTACCTCCGTCCCAATTTACTTGTCACAGTTCTATTCCAACCGGAAAAAAGAATTAGTTATATCTTTAAATTGGTAATGAATTTTATATCCAATATGGATCTTGTTTGATAGATCTCGATTTGTTCTATAATACAGTGTTTTCAAAATCGCCTAAAATATTATAAATTACAAGATATAATCAATTGAAAAGTGGCACGAACTCCAAAAAGTGACAAGTAAATTGGGACGGAGGTAGTACAATTTACAATATAAATAGATCTTGAAGGCTGTTATACGTTATTACTAGGAGTATTTCTTTTTTGGTAATCGGATGTTTGGGTTCAGCTTGTACACACCTCAACTGTTTCTGTTATTCGAAGTATTTCACCAGATATATAGAGAAAGGCAATTAAAATCCACCAATAATAACTATCAATTTCCATTGTTTTCAACAACGAATCAAACTCTTAACAAATGCGTCGATGTTTCTATCCGAACTGCGGTCTTCACCAACTCTAGCCAATTCGCTTGATTCTACAGCACATCATGACTCATCAGTTTTTGGCCCTATTGTCACCTTGGAGTCTCTTGTCTGAGTACATAGAAGGTATGGTTGGCCCAATTGTCCTGATGCGCCAAATCTTTGTCATCCAATCCAGTACTACCTACAAAAAAAAAAAAAATTAGTTTGGCTGAATTTTGTTAGATTTCGGCCTTGCGTGGCGGCGGAAGGGGAGGGTTTTACTCCAACTGACAATTTTCCTCTCTCATTCTCAGATCTTAGAGTTTTCTTCTCTCTCCATCACTTCCCATCCTCCACCCCAAGCCATCAGCCTCCCAACGCCTCTCTTCCATCGTCTCCAACGCCTGGTGGTTGGTGGTTCATCGCTGGTTTATCATCCTTCATGGTTGTGGTTTTGGTTA
Source organism: Rhododendron kiyosumense (assembly GCA_019656275.1). NCBI lineage: Eukaryota > Viridiplantae > Streptophyta > Magnoliopsida > Ericales > Ericaceae > Rhododendron > Rhododendron kiyosumense. The sequence continues at coordinate 453,303 of BPLS01000659.1, forward strand.
GTGGATCGAGGTTGTCGGAGATTCGTGGTTTATGGTCGTGATCGTAGTGGTTTTATCTATGACAGATTTGGATGGTTCGTGATGTTGTAGCATTATTTTCCCCTTTCGTTTTCTTTTTAGTTTTTACAAGGGTATTCCATTAGTTGGTGGACGTGATTATTGAGATAATACATGGGAGAGCTACCATTCTTTGTAACTTTATAGTGTTTTGATTAAGGACGGATGCTACTTTTAGGTACTCCATTATCTTGTGAACTTTTGGTTCTAAAGCTATTATCATTTTAACAAAAACAAGAAATCATGAATGCCAAATTTTGAGATGCCAATTTTTTAAAGGCTTGAAGTAGCAATTTGACTCTTTCAAATTGGCATCAACAAACCTTCCTCTACAACCACCGTAGTGTCAAATGGCTATTTTTAATGAACAAACTTCCATTGTCAGGACTTGATGGAGGATTCGACTCTCATTATAGATGGTCGTTAGGGTTAAAAAAAATTATTTGTGCCATTGACGAGTGGCGCAAAAAAATTATTTGTGCCCAATTGAAGCAATAATTGGCACCTTTTTTAATTGTTGTGGCTTCACGTGGAATTTGACCCTCCCCCGTTAGAGATGCTCAAAGGATTAGAAAATTTCTATTTGATACGTCTTGTCGAATTTGAACCAAATTTGAAGCCTTCAAATCTACCGACCGATTTGATTGTGTGTTTGAAAGAGTAAAATTGAAGTGGCAATGATAAGCTCGACCGATATTATTTATATTCTTTTTCATTTTTTCTCTTTCCTTTTCCTCTCGTTGATTAAGATTGGATGGTTAAAAATGTATTAACCATCAGTTTCGGTCAAGAACCGAGCCAAACCAAAGCGGTAACCGGCAATTTTGATTCAGATGTTACATACACTGCACCAAACCACTACATCGTCCACTATATTTTTTGTGGAACCCACTCAGGATTTCAAAAAAATACAAAAAAATATCCAAAATTTTTAAAATAATGTTTTATGAGACCCTGTAAAAAATCAGCTCTAATGGATATCGGTAAATATTATTTCTGGATTCGTATGTCCGAAACTGTGCAGTTGAGCATTTTCCTCCTATAAATCTAGAAATAATACTTACCGATACCGTTAGAGCTGATTTTTTACCAGACCCCCTAAAATATTATTTTAAAATTTATGAATATTTTTCTGTATTTTTTGTGAAATCTGAAATGAGCTTCATAAAAAATATAGTGAATGATGCAGTAGTTTAATGTAGTGTAACTAGACTTATTAATTCAATTGAGGCATTTTTTCCTATTCTTGTGGCTTAACGTGGACGATGAGCAGAAGGGTATCTGTCAACCTTTCACCGTCAACGGTGGCTTCCCATAATTATGGAAGAAAGAAAACCCCACCAATCCAACAACAGAATCCCAATTGACCGCCATTGAATTGATCATATGTTCTGCTCTTCGTTCGGACCAAGAACGAAATAATTCCCCACCTCAAAAAACCAACTAAAAACCACACAACTGCCTTCTACTTCTCCAACCATCCTCCACCAATTCAACCCCACCATTTATGTAAACTCAATTCCCTCCTATCCATCAAAAACATCTCGAACCCACTTCTCCAATCAATCATCAAGACCCATTATTTGGCTGAAAACTTTACCTTTTGAGAAAAATCCATTTCAAGAACTGCCCAAGAAAATTGAGAGAAACCCTTTTCAATCATCAAGACCCATTTCGAGAAGGCTTTCGAGAACTGCCCAAGAAAATTGAGAGAAACCCTTTTCAATCATCAAGACCAGAACTGCCCAAGATTTCCATGGATACCAATTCCTCCTTCATTCCTGTTGCTTCCACTTTCACTTCTCCTTTCGAGGACTCCCCTCGGCCCGAGGATCCGGCCCGGAAGCCACTGAGTCTGTGGCCCGGGATGTACCATTCGCCCGTGACCAATGCTTTGTGGGAAGCTAGGTCTAGAATCTTCGAAAGACTGCTCGACCCAAACGTGGATGCCCCTCCACAGAGTCAATTGCTGACGAGGACTCCGTCCCAGAGCAGAACTACGATTCTGTATAATTTCTCGACTGATTATGTGTTGAGAGAGCAGTATAGGGATCCGTGGAATGAGGTCAGAATTGGGAAATTGCTTGAAGATCTTGATGCCCTTGCTGGCACCATTTCAGTCAAGGTATGTTCCTCAATTTATTCGGGTTTTTGGGAATTTTTGGTTGCCTTCAGAAACTCAATTGATTGCTGCACGGATATTTGATGTTTGCCTGTGCTTGTGGGTTTCCTTCGACGTGTTCGAGCTCAGTTCATTGAAAACTAGTATAGCTCGAGCTCGAGCCCCAATAATCGAGCTTGAGCTTGACTCATTTAGTGTCTAGCTGTTCAAGCTTGGTTCGGTTACTAAACGAGCCAAGTGACTACTCGGCTCGTTCACTAAATGAGCTTAAAACTTGAGTTTGAGCTCGACTCGTCAATAAACAAATTGAGTCGAGCCGAGCTGAGCGTGTAACGAGCCGAGGCTTGAGTTCTCGTGAACAGCTTGGTTCATTTGGAGCCCTACTTAGTTCAATTGAGTTACAAGGTCAAGGAGAGTCCTTGCATTTCGGCTCAATGTTACTTTTTCTATTGTGTGCATTTTGATCGGAAGAAATGGGTAATGCAAGGAACCTGGTTTGACATTGTGTGACATCTTAGCCAGTGATCAGATGATAGACTATGTGCCGTATATTGGGTTAAAATTGACAATGTGTCTTGTTTTTGGTTTTTGAGCAATTGGCTGTCTGTTGATACTTGATAGTCATATATGTGCAATAACAATTGCCTAAGCTTCCTTTTTGACGTGTTAATCGTTAAACACACTGTGTGAAACAATTTTTAAGCCATAAATGGAAATTACAAATTGGAACCAATGATCGAGAGATATATTCCAGTTTTGAATACTTGAAGAACTCACTTCATGAAATGATTGGCAGCATCCTTTTTTTTTTTGGGTGAAGTTGAACTACTGTCTGAGATTCTTGTGATCATTTGGCCTTTAACTTAGTTCGTAGTTGTTTGAATTAGATTTGCTGCTACCTGCATTCTGCCTTCCTTTCGGTAACTTGCCTGTTTGTTTGTGGAGTAGCACTGTTCGGATGAAGATAGCATGACAAGGCCACTCTTGCTGGTTACTGCTGCTGTGGACAAGATGGTGCTGAAGAAGCCAATCAGCGTTGATGTTGACCTGAAAATGGTTGGTGCAGTTATATGGGTTGGGCGGTCTTCAATTGAGATTCAACTGGAAGTGACTCAGCCCACAAATGGTATTTTACCTAAATTAACTGTCTTTGGAAAAATTTAGCAGTCTTTCAAAGGTTTATATTAACCTGCTTCCACATCCCTTATGGTTTCTTAAAATAAAGAATAGGTTCAATGCATAGTCTAATATTGATCAACTGCTGGTATGCCTTGACAGTTTTCAGTTCAATGGCAGGTTTGTTTATGTCTTATGATCCTTAACCATAAACTTAAATGTGTCACGACATTTTCAGAAAGATAGCTGAAGTTGCACTTCTTTGAAAATTAAATGTCACATTACTTTTTGACTCCCTTGCCAACTTATTTTTTATGATATACATCCATAAAGAGATGTAGACAGTGCGGAATCGACAATCTCTTAAGAACTCACCATGCCAGAAGATATCTAGGGCAATTTGTTGGATTGATTTGTTGTAACAATAAGATCATGTGGTCCATCGTGAGACAAAACTATTGCTGATCAGTTTCTTGGTTGCCTTCAGTTCAGTTGTGTTAGTATGACGCTTCGGATTGTTTTCCCGTGGCATTGTTTATTTTGGTTTGTATGCTTATGTAGACTTCCAAAACCCTGGATGCAAATCTTCTCTTAACTTGTCAGTTCTCATTTTGTTGGTTTTTAAATACCTTAACCTTGATTTTCAATCCATATGAACCATCTTGATCTCTACCTGAAGTTGCAGAATGGTAGAATGACCGATTATGGCAGTTATTTCACACATTATGATCTTTGAGAGATACGGATTATGTAGGAATACTTGTTTTGGTAAACAACCAAACCAAGCCTTGTGTTCCAGCCAATTGGGGTCACATAGATGAATCCTTTCTTGCATGCTTTGAGACAGCCATCTTTATTTTCGTCAGCTAGAGTCATGGCATTTGAAGATGACACGTGTCAAGGTCACAGATGTCACATCTGTCGGATTTTTAAAGTTAGCAGGAAGATAATTCCCAAATTTGACTCATATTTGAGCTAATTTTGGTTAGAAACTCTTTCGGCTTTCCTTAAGTACATATATGGTATTCATTGCATTCTCTTGCACATTTGTCGATCATAATTTGTCTTCTTTTTTAACACCTACTACACTACCTAAAGCAACTATGTCGCGCGAACAATCCTTTATCAATCATTTCGATTTGCATTCGATGTCTTTAAACATTTCCTTCAATTGTAGAGTTATTGTTGACCTTGTGAGTTAAATTGAAGACTGCTGTACTATATTACCGTTAATTTTTTTGCAGAGTGCTCTGATGCTTCGGAACCAGTAGCTCTCACGGCCAATTTCATATTCGTTGCCCGTGACTCTAAGACTGGGAAAGCTGCTCCAGTGAACCGACTCGCTCCAGAAACTGAACAAGAGAAGTTGCTTTGCGAAGAAGCTGAAGCAAGACATGAGCTGAGGAAAAGGAAGAGAGGTAACTTCCCAAAGGAGATTGAGAATGGGGAGGTAAACAGACTCGAGGCTTTATTGGCTGAGGGACGCATTTTCTGTGACATGCCTGCCTTAGCAGATAGAGACACCATCCTTCTTAGGGATACACGTCTTGAGCACTCTCTGATTTGCCAGCCACAACAGAGAAACATCCATGGTCGCATCTTCGGAGGGTTTTTGATGCACCGAGCTTTTGAATTGGCTTTCTCAACGGCTTATGCTTTTGCTGGCATGATGCCATGCTTTCTAGAAGTTGATCATGTTGATTTCTTAAGACCTGTGAGTATGAATTCTCAACCTTTGTTTTTAACTACTCCCTTGTACTTGATTTTTTATGCAGTTTCTAAAAGGTAAATGCTGCAGTTTTTCAAAATGACAAGAATTTCAGAAGTTGTCAAAAGCTATTTTAAAAAGTATATCCATGTCACAAGCAAATTGTCATAAGAGATGTAATTAATCTATGAATTTAATTTGCCGTTATCGCAATTTTGTAATTCCAAAAGCAAATTGCATGTCATAACCATTTCTTTGGCATCGCCACCTTCCTTTGTCATGACTCACGAGCTAATTGTAAAAATTTGAAACTACGACTGGACGCTACCACCTCCTATCCTTCGATATTTACCAACATTGGCTGCTAGTAGGGAAGAGGGGTGAGAGGAGTTTACAGGTTAGGCATATTTCACAAATGGATGACTGAGGGCTTCTCATTAGAATGCTGGTCATATGTGTTTCTTGTCATGAACAAGGCTGTCGTGTCGCGATCAAAGCATTACATGTGCCATGAATCTTATGCAATTTAGATGAGCATTAGCTGTCGTTCTCTACATTTAAATAGCAACTGCTGCATTCATATGGTACAGTCGTATATTGTTGGTGAGACAGGTGGATGTTGGTGATTTCCTTCGTTTCAAATCGTGCATCTTGTACACCGAATTCGAGACTACAGACCGGCCTCTGATTAATGTTGAGGTCGTTGCTCATGTTACAAGGCCTGAACTCAGGTCTAGTGAGGTATGTTCCAGCAATAGCAAATGGATAAGCTACGGTTTCACAATTTCATTTTGACTTTTCATTGAATCGTCTAGTTTACCCAAATAATGTACAAGTGACGTCCGCAATGGAATGTTGCCTATTTTATAACCTGTGTCTTTGTTCATGCACTTTTTGAGCAGGTATCTAATAAATTCTACTTCACCTTCACCGTCCACCCAGAGGCAAAGGCAACGAAGAACGGATTTAGGATTCGGAAAGTGGTTCCAGCGACAGAGGAGGAAGCACGAAGGATTCTAGAGCGCATGGATTTGGAGTCATTGCAGGTAGCCAAAAATATGAAGAAATAAGCAAACCCTTTTGATCAAACAGGACCTTAGACTGCAGGAAGGCAAGTTAAATGGGGTTTTGTGGTTAGATGTTGTGCCCCTGGCCTAATATGACCAATGAGACATTGAGATCATTGGGCTAATTATCTGATCCTAGAGAATAAAAAGTTGGATATCTATGATACTGCTGTGTTCCCATAATGCATATCTTCCTGTTTTCTCCATGGATCATTATTGTTATAAAAATACAACAAACTTGTCTTCTGATCATTATTGGTACCTATCGAGCGCATCCGGACCGTCCATCTCAACAATCAATAGTCTAGATTTAAAACAAAATCTTCCAAGGAAGAGTTTAACTCTTCTCTGGAAGAATTCATTTTCTAATCCGGACCGCTGAAAACACTTTATGGACGGTCGGATGCACCCCGTACCCGCTCGGCAGGGACCGCTTGGCAGCGTTCCTGGATCCCAAATTTCTACAGATTCTCAATTCACTGGAGCAGATCAGCAGAAGAGAGCCTTTCAAATATATATTTTTGTGGATACTGATTTTTTGGTTTAATAGATTGTTATCATCATATGTTCATGATACCTGATACAAGTATGTATGTCAATGAAAAATTAAAGGTCTCGACTTTTTCAAGACAATTGAGAAGCTAAAAGCAGATAGAAAGTAGAAATTTTTTGTTCCATCTCAAGCTTTTTACCGAACCACAGAAATCATAGGGCAAATTTCATCGACACCCCTTGAAGTTTTCCTTGATGATGGATACCTCCTCCATGTTTAAGAAAGGACAATGAAGCCTCTGTGGTTTTTGTATGCATTTTATTGATACCTCAAATCAATTGAAACAATTGTCTATCCAAAAACATGATGCAATGAGCCAAAAATGACTTGTATCCAAGTTCAAAACATCACAAGCACTAACAACCCGTTTGGGATCAATTCATACAAATTGTTCATTACTACGAGCAATGTAGTTCTTAAATTGACTCTTTTGGGGTCAATCCATACGCGCTATTTGCAAACGTATAAAAACGGTATTCGAAATTTTCACCTGATGCGGTTTACCCATTTCCGGCAATCTTGACTGAGGAGGAGGAGTTAGTGTTGCAGTCTCGAGCCGAATATCTTTTGCGTATTTTCGGAGATGCTACCCATACAAATTTTGTGCACAATAATTGTGCATAGATCACAGTGTGAGACCCATCTCCGGTCTCGGGTCCCAAAAAAATAATCTGAGTCATTCATTAAATTTTAATATTTTTTCGCGAGCTCCCACGAAAAATCAACTCCTATAGGTGCTCGATCCAATCATCTATCTTTTTATTTAGATCTTAGGATCCCGAAAAGTTAAATGATTGGATCAAACACCTATAGGTATCGGATTGAGCTAATATTTCGAGAGTGCCTTCGAATTCTAAATTTAATGAATGGCTCATATCGTTTGTGTAAAATTCGAAGTGGGCCCCACACTGTGATCTATATACCATCGATGTGCACAAAATCTATGTTGGGGGTGGACTTTCTATTTGTCATCGTACTCACATGTAGGGCTGTAAACGAACCGAGTAACTCGCAAACTCGGCTCGGCTCCTTTAGTAAACGAGCTAAGCTCGAGCTCGAGTATTCGGCTCGTTTACTAAACAAGCCACGTGGAGCTCGTTCGACAAAAGCTTGGCTCGTTAAGGAAGGCTCGACTCGATTAAAGAGGCTCGTTTAATAAATGACTAAGCTCGGTTCGTTAGGACTCGTCCTTGAGTTTTTGGCTCGTTAAGCAAACAAGCCGAGCTCGAGCTCGCCAAAGCTCAGCTCGACTCATTTACACCCCTACTCACATGAGCATCCATGGGATGTACAAATCTATTTGGGTCGTGACAAAATTGCTATCAAAGAGCACTGTTAGATATTACTAGAAAACCGAAAGCATTAATAGGCACTTTTTGATTATGATGATTATTTTCAAATATATAGCTATGGTCAGCGAATTTGTCTCTTTTTCTTTAGTCACCTTAGTACCATACAAGTTTTATTCTGGTTTGAGTTATGCGGCTATGTGGTCGGTAGCGAGTTATGTCATCCTATTTGTCTTTATTATCTCGCCCAATAGTCTTTTTACATCTGTTCGATCGATCAATCTTTCGCATTTCGAGCGTTTATTAGGTGGCTGATCTTGGATATTTATTTTGAAGTATGTTAGGTTGACGCGATTTAAAAAATAAATATCTCGATTAGTTCTGGCCTACAATCTTGTTGAGAAATCCTATTTCATCAGCTTGATGTGGATCTTGACAAACTCGAGCTTTCCTATTACTAGTATTTAATCAACTTTCTTAAACTCTTTGTATTGATTAAAATGATGGTTTTGAAATCTTCTCTCAACAGTCAAAAGCCGATATTGGTATTTAACCGTTTCATAAAACCATAGGAAATTTGTTTTTGTCTTTTTGATAATGTTTCTGCTGGTTTTACACAAAGTGGCCAGTTTGGATGTGATTCTTAACTCATTTGGTAGTACCATTTGGCATCCAAAGAGGGGGTCTGGGGTTCTAGTCCATGAAGAGACGTCAAATCCGCTTTGATTGTTAACCTATTGATTGCCCTCAAACTCCGGATGCGTACAATATTGGAAAAAAACAAAGCGGCCAATCTTATCTATTTATGGACTTAAAGTCTTTGATGTAGTACCGTTGTCTTTATAACTTCGATGCCCTCCCTCGATTAATCTCGTGGAACCAATTCTTGAACCGTCCACCACCTTACTTTGATATACTGTTGCTAGAAATATGAATCATGTTCCAATAAATCTTACGTCAGATCTCACGGTAATGTTTTGTTTCTGTATATATATATTGATCTCCACAAATGCATGGATATTGATAATGAAATTAGCTTAACTTTGTGAACATTATTATACTCGTCCTACAAATGCATGGAAGACATTGCTATCAACCAAATGAACCCCTTTATTAAGGGCATGTACACTGATGAGCACCCAATATTGTAGATATTTGGTGCGACTAGTCCTATAGTATGTTGGTTTAACTTGCGTTTATTTAGCTTTTATAGTAATATTGCACGTAAGGTAGGTTTTTGTATGTTTCAGATAATTCGTATAAATAATGCTTGTTTGAACGCCAAGGGATGCTCCGGGTGCAACCAAGTGTTCAAGGCCACGTGCCACCCCATTGTGGTGCCCAAAAAGTCATGAAGAGATAGTTTGGAGGTTGTTTGGGTCGCCCAAGGGTCAAGGGAATTGAAGGCCATGTGAGGATTTTACCAAAACTATTCATTTTTCGACCAGCTGAGGGTAGAATTGTCATATCTTTTGATGTACAAATTACTTTTGATCCAAACCACTTGGGTTAGAAAGTAGACTCGACAAGCTTTCCAACGGTCCAAAGAACACCCAAATCCGAGTTCGGGAGTGTCTGGAGCAAGCCCGTGAAGTTCAACCAAAATCTGTCATAACCGCGCCGTATCGATACAAGCATTTTTGCCGTATCGATACCATAAGGAAACAGAGAGTTTTGAAGGAAATCCGTAGAAGTTTTGTATCGATACAAGCATTTGTGCCGTATCGATACGGTAACCTTTTCTGCAGATTTTTGCTACTTTTTGGACTTTCCATTTATGGAATACTTTCCACTTTTGGAAAGTTCCGGGATATTTTGTGGAGAGAGAGGCTGAGTTGTATAAATACCCCTCTCTCTCCCCCTTAGTCACATATGTACATATTTATGTTTTAGTCTTTCAAGTTTTTAGAACTCCATTGTTAACCTTTCAAGCTTTCTAGTTAATTTCCTTCAAGAACCATTTCAGGTATTAGTCGTTTATTGTTTTCTCGTTTATTAATGTTATAGCTACGGACTAGATTCTTACTAATATCAAGTTTATTTCCGTTTTTATCGGTTAATCATGTTTTCTTTCCCTAGCATAATTTCTAGTCTTTTCAATATGT
>BPLS01000659.1:468319-494056 GCA_019656275.1 Rhododendron kiyosumense
AACCAAGAGTGTCAGATAGCAAACGACTAGATCAAAAGGCACGCTGAGTGTTTTGCGTGCGGCAACCAAACGTTGTCCATCTATTAACTGTAACGGCACTTAAGGAGAAAAATCACTATGTACAGTCGGCTATTTTTCGGTCGCTTGCCGGATATTAACATAACAATCTGTTTCGCTCACATTGTACATCTCATCAAAATGCTTTTTTTTTTATTACACAGAAGTAAACAATACACGAGGCCAAACTCATAAGAGAGGTCAGTGATCTAAATCCAAAACAAGAATTACGATAATCAATCATGCCTCCACCCCTGCACTCCTCATTAAGACTTCCTCTCTCTCATTCATGAAGTGAAAGGAGATGTAGATCAGTATATCCATTGGGGATTTTCAAAATGGATTGGCCTGTGTTAACAAGTCCATGGCCATTTGTAGACATATGAATCTGCATTAAGTTCAAAAGAAAGGGAAAAGAGGTTGGAATTGGGATTCACGTTGTCCTCATACAAGTCAAACTGGATTAGTTGGAACGAAAGTAGAAATTATCATTAATATATGTCTATTTCAGGAAATAAATCCTTCATTCCAAATACATTCATTACACCAATTCCTCTGTCAATCTCGAAGAATAGAACTAAGCCAATTGTTATCCGCTAAAACACAAGGATGTAGACAAGGGATAGGACACAAATAGATTTGATGTTATGAATATAACGGTAAAAATGTAAGTAATCATGAACTAAACATTCATAGAAATTTTGACTGTGGACCAAGTTTCAAAATTTTCATTTAAATCCCATGGTGTGTCCTTAAAGTGTCCAAGGGTGTCCCCAAAGTCTCCTAGAAAGTCCACAACGTTTCCGAGTAAAGAATTACAAGCTGATTCCACAAGTATTGGGGACACCCTTGGAATAAAAAGTAAAAGAAAGATTCCAAGCTGATTCCAAACTCGGAAACGTTTGACATCTTTACTCAAATTTTGATTTCAAGCTCAAATTCCAATTTGAGTAAAGATTCCAAGCTGATTCCAAAGTAAAGAGTGAAATTCCAAGCGATGAGTTCAGACAAGTATGTAAAGAGTAAAAAATTTGAGTAAAGATTCCAAGCTGATTCCTAGACTCCAAAGTAATCTTTCCTCCATTCCAGTAGAAAAATTCTCTCTTTACAAACAAGGGTTCAGACAAGTATCCTATTCCAAAGATGTCTGTGAATTACCAGCAATAAACACAATGGTCTAGATAAGTCGTACAAAAACCAACAATTGAGAATAGAATTAAGTAAATTTTATCTCAAAAATTGACAAGCATTGCTCACTCATTGTTTCTTTTAAAGTTTATCTCAAAATTTTCAATGTTTCTTTTTGGGACTACGTGTCATTTCAGATTACTTATATCTTTCAATTTATAAAGTTTTACTCTGCACGTGATTTTGAAAAAGGATCGTCCATTCCTTGAAAAGAATTGAGCGAGTTTAAGAAGTTTGTACTCAAATTTTGATTTCAAGCGATGAGTTTAGAAGAAAGTAAAGGTTCAGGTGCTCAAGCCAGCATTTTCCAAAAAAAAACTAAAAGAAACAATTTTTAGATAAAAGACTAACAAACTAACAACACGAACAGACTGGAGGGGCTAGGCCGCCACCTCAACTCAGAAAAAAGAAAATATGCGAGGGGTTATGCCACCACCTCGGCTAAACAATGCAATCAAATAAAAATTAACTATACTAACTAAAAACAAACTCAATATTTAGCCTGGCTTCGTTACACCTCAGGTTTGGCATAAAACCAGGTTAGAGGTATCCACCAAGCTAAATACGAGTTACTAACACATAAAGCCATGGATACAAAAATAAGTGAGAAAATCGACCTTCAGACATTAGTGTTTTTTCTATCATCATAGCCGGAAACTGAAATGGATGCGGCAACGTTAAGTTCCCATCTTCTACAAGAGCATGTTTGGGCATACTCAACAGAACCTCTCCTCCTCACTAAATAGTAAATACCCTATCAATAAGAGAAGCAATAAGAGAATAGAAAGATTGAATACCAATAGAAATTAGAGTAACTGAAATATTGGAACTAAAATTTACCATTAAGACCTTCATAAGTTGCAACGGCACTTCATAACATCAGCAACAGCAAAAATGAACTAAGAACTATTACTAAGTACATTTTTTTTCCAGACATAGATATGTTTTGGTTCTGAATTCTGCTCAGATATTAGTTACTTTAATCATCATAGCAGAAATTTGAAATGAATGCAACGTTAAGTTGCCATTAAGGCCTTCATAAGTTGCAACAGCACTTCGTAACATCAGCAGAAATAAACTAAGAACAATTACTAAGTACATTTTTTTCAGATATAGGTACATTTTAGTGCTAAATGTACTTAGTTCTGAATTCTGCTCAGATATTAGTTCTTTTTATCATCACAGCAGAAAATTGAAATGGATGCAACGTTACGTTGCCATTAAGGCCTTCATAAGTTGCAACATCACTTCATTACAATACCACTACGGCTCAGACATTAGTTATTTTATCATCATAGCCAGAAAACTGAAATGGATGCGGCAACGTTAAGTTGCCATTAAGGCCTTCATAAGTTGCAACACAATCAGTGAATCACGCTTCGCTTAGCCAAAAACTGGAGTTGTGTATGTGGCTTATTCATTTCAGACTAAAAGGAGACACACACACCATACTGCCACACACACACACCACATGCAGGCAACATCCATTGAAGTGGGGGCAACATCAAGTTGCCATTTAAGGCCTTCATAAGTTGCCACAACATCCACTACTGGCACTACACAATGCATGCAGGCAACATCCACTTCAGTGAAGTGAAAGCTAAACAGACCACAAGGTATGCAAAACTTAGGCTCAGATATTACTTAAAAAAATACTTCATAGCCAAAAAATGAAGTGGGGGCAACATCATGTTGCCATTTAAGGCATTCATAAGTTGCCACAACGTCCACTTCAGCTCACTTACTGAAATGAATAAGCCATAAATACACAATACTGAAATGAATAAGCCACATACACAACCCCAGCAGAATAAAATGAATAACAAGTACAAACCAAATGCCAGCAGGTCCCCCTAATCACTCTCTATATCAGAGTCTGCAAAATAGCCTCTGAATTCATCTTTAGCTGAGCGTTTTTCAATTCCAAGGCGTGCATCCTCCCAATCTTTTAAGCATATGAGACAATCCAAAATGTCCGGAGCTAGTCTGCTCCTCCTCTCATCCAACACTCTTTTACCTGCACTAAAAGCAGATTCGGATGCCACTGAAGAAACAGGAGGGGTTAGTAGATCACGTGCCATGATTGAAAGAACGGGATATTTTTCTTCATTTTTTTTCCACCAGGCTAAGATATCAAAATTAATCCTGTCATTCGCGCTAACAGATTCTAGTTCCAAATATTTCGAAAGTTCAACACGTGAAGTTACATTGCTACTTCCTATTCCTAAACTGGAACTAAGCAGAAACCAAGATGCATCATTACTACTTGTAGGAGATGTTAAAGGAGCAGCAGTACGTGTAACACTGGAACCAAACTTAGCGTCATATTTAGCATACATGATAGTCAATAAATCATTCACAAAAGCAGAAGAAGGTAAAGTAGTAATCCCCAAATTGGTACCAATCCCGCTTAAGAGCAAGCTAACACCTTCTAACTTAATCCTCGGGTCCATTACTGCAGCTAACAGATATATTGGTGGCATTTCCTCATAATATTTTCTGAATTTTCCTTCCATATCTATACAAGCACTTACCAAATTTGGTTGTTCCCTATGATTAAGAAAATTGAGACTGATATTGTAAAGATTATTAAGCACAATACAAGAAGTAGGATAACGAACACCCGAACAAGCTACGGTAGCAACATAAAACACTTTCAAAAATTTCATGAACTCAAAACCAATTTTCCAATCAGCTGGAGTTAAAGGAGTACCACGATACCTCTGATTAACAAAAGCAGATATTGCATCACTATATTTCCTACAAGACTTTAACATAATGTAGGTCGAATTCCAACGAGTTTGAACATCAGAGTTCATATTTTTTGGCTTAACATTGTAACATGATGCACACAATTTATCAAATTCTTGTTGCCTAGATGGGGATGTAGCAATAAAAAGAACAGCATCTCTAATTTTTTTAATCTGTGGATTTATATGTTTCAAACCATCTTGCACAACTAAGTTAATGACATGACATACACATCGAATATGCAATAATTCACCAAAATAAGGAGGAGTCAAATTTCTTTTAAACAATGGAATTGTAGCAGTATTAGCAGTATGATTGTCAAAAGTAATGCTAAAAACTTTATCAACAACTTCAAAATCCCTTAAAACACCCATAATACTTTCAAAAATCTGTTCAGCATCATGAGGAAACTCCACCAAACGGAAAGCAATGATTTTTTTTCGCAAAGTCCAACTAGAGTCTATATAATGAGCAGTCACACAAATATAACCACGATTATTTATACCAGACCACATATCAGAAGTAAAAGCTATTGCACCAATACTTGCAAATTCACTTATCAATTCTTTTTTAACATCACTATGAACTTTCTTCGTATCACTACGTGTTGAATTTCTAGAAACTTTAGCAAATGAAGGATTCAGAAAATTTTGGACAAAATATTCAAATCTAATATCACCACCAAAAGTGAACGGTTGTTCTGCTGCAGCTACATAAAGGGCCAGGCCACGTCTCATTTTTTCTTTTGAATAAACAAAATTACTATCAGATGCACCACCAATTTTATCTTCATGTTTATTCCTAAGATGTCTAGTATGTTGCCCTACGCCATGATTACTTTTGGAGCTATAATTTGTGTCACAATAATGGCATACAGCCCTAGATCCTATGTTAACACCATTTTTATCCTTGAAGCGTTTTTTAATAGAGAAATGCTTCCATACCCATGATCTGCGTCGTGACATTTCTGAACCACTATCACCTGAATCTGCAGGAGTAGAATCTGCTGGAGTAGAAGTAGAACCTAAAGGTCCTGTTCCACCACCAACAACGTTTGAAGCAGCCTCCTCACCTACAGAATTTATACCCTGTTGCACCACAAGGTTTCGTGGTAGTTCATCATCAGAAGAAGAATCTGAATGGGGGTCACGAGCCTCCTGGGCCTCCCCCCTGCCAAAACTAGAATTGCCAGCAGCCATCTACACAAAAAACACCATAACAGTGGTTACATATCAACAGTGCATGTGTGCACTAACATACGAAATTAGTGCAGGTGTGTGTACAAAATCAGTTTCGACAAATTTGTTGAAAAAAGTAACAAAAGTGAAAAGCCTTAATTTCTTGTAATTATTAATATTAGAAATTCGTAACAAAAGCCATTTCGTAACCCTAATTCCAGAAATTAGTAACAAAACCCCTAATTTCAGAAATTAGTAACAATTAACAAAAACCCTAATTTCGTAACCCTAATTTCAGAAATTAATAACAATTAACAAAAGCCCTAATTTCGTAACCCTAATTTCAAAAACCAAGTAAAAACCCTAATTTCAGAAACCCTAATCATTTGGCTTTTTCCAAATAAACCCAAACTGGATATTTATTCAAAAATATTCAACAAACAGGAAAACGGCCCAAAGGCCGACGAGCGTGAACGAAAATGGCTCAAGGTTGTAAATACTCACCGTTTGAGTGTTGTGTGTCACCGGAAACGAAGAGAGACAGAGGTGAGTCGGGCAAACTCAGATCTAGTTGTAGATCTAGGGTTTGAGTCGTTTGAGTCGCTAAAGTTGAACCGCTGAACAGCCTGAACGGCAACAGCAACGACAACAATGGTCACCGACTATCACTGTTTGAGAGTTAAGAGGGAGAGAGAAAGACGTTGAGAGAGAGAGAGAGAGAGCGCGCGCCTCAGGCGTTGAGGTTGAGACGGAGAGACGATGAGAGAGAGAGAGAGAGAGAGAGAGACGTTGAGAGTGAATCAGTGAGAGTGAGAGAGACGTTGAGAGTTGAGACTTGAGAGTGATAAAGAGAGTGAGAGAGGCAGAGAGCCGTTGAGAGAGCCAGAGAGCCGTTGAGAGACTCAGATGAGACTTGAGAGTTGAGAGTGAGAACTGAGAGTCTGAGATTCTGAGAACAGAGAGAGAGAAGAGAGAGAGAGAGAGGGCTGCTAGGGTTGATCTCGGTCTCATCTCTTCTTATTTATACCAGTGTTGGGCCTGATCATGTGCGACAGTTGCACCATAATGCATATGCACTTAATAAAGAAAAACTCTCGTAGAGTCCTATAATGCATCACTTGAGGGCCGCCCGAGATGTTTTTTGAAAATCGGAACCGTCTATCTTTTATATGGAAGTGATTATATCATTCGTACAAAAAATGAAGTAAATTGGTTATCGTTATATACTTGATCGCACATAAAAAAAAAATCTATTAATAAATCTACGTTTCGATGAAAGGGCTTCCAAAACCTAATAGACCCAAAAATTTACGAGAGTGATTAAAACACTAAGAACAACAAAATTAACGGTATGGATCATCATACTTGTGTCGCAATCGTGTAGCTAGCGTACATTGGACTGTAGCGGAGTACATTGGTTTAGAACCAAGTAAGTTGAATGTATAGATTTCAAAGGTAGCTGCAGACTCATTTTTTCAAATGTTCGATCTAAACCGTTACAATTTAAGATCTTATAAAATTTATCATTTTCCCCTAAATAGGTGATAATCAGATATTGGAAACCACGTGATCAGAACGCATTCGGTGCTTCTAAACGCGTTAAAGTCCTATAATGCACCAGTTGAGGGCCACCCGAGTTGTTTTTTGAAAATCGGAACCGTCTATCTTTTATGTGGGAGTGATTATATCATTCGTGCAAAAAATGAAGTAAATTGGTTATCGTTATATACTTGATTGCACATAACAAAAAAAATTTATTAATAAATCTACGCCCCGATGGGAAGTTTTCCAAAACCCGATAGACCTGAAAATTTGCGAGAGTGATTAAAACACCAAGAACAACAAAATGAACAGTACGGATCGTCATACTTGTGTCGCAGACTCGCAATCATGTGGCTAGTATACAAGAGATTTGTTTTTATAGAATAGAATTATATAATATATATTATTTGTCCTAATTATAAGCAAAAAAAAAGATTGTTGGCCTTCGGCCCTTGGTGGTTTGAGATGTTTGTCAACCATAATCTCTATGGTTTGAATTCCATAGAGATTAATTTTTTTTATACCATTTTTTTAAATTAGTTATTTTTCTTTTTTATTTTCTATGTATTTTTTTAAAAAACTTTATTACATAAAAAGTAATGTATATTAGTATTAATAGTATATGTCTAGTAATTGGAATATTATCATATTTGAATTTTGATTCAAAATTTCTTAATCATATAAAATATTTTAAAAACTTATTTTACTTAAATAAAAGGAAAAGATTAATAAATTATTGGATTATCGAAAAATACATAGAAATAAAGTAAACTATAATCTAAAATCTCTTGTTTATTTAATAACATATTTTTTTTGGTTTTTCCATGCCTCGTGCCGTACCGGGCCCGACGAGAATCGACACCGTGTCGTGTCGTGCCGTGCCCGTGCCACTAAAATTGTGTTGTGTCGTGCCATGCCTGTCCTACTTCCGTGCTCGTACCCATGCCCGTGTCATGCTGTGTCGTGACTTGTGCCCAATTCCACTTCCGTGCCGTGCCCGTGCCCGCGCCCGTGCCCGTACCGTGCCGTGCCGTGCCCGTGCCCGTGCCCGTGCCCGCGCCCGTGCCGTGCCCGTGCCAGCGCCCGTGCCGTGCCCGTGCCGTGCCAAGCTAACTTCTGTGCCGTGCCCGTGTCGTTCCCCCTCATTTCCGTGCCCGTGCTCGTGCCCCGTGCCCGTGTCGTATCGTGTCGTGCCTGTCTAAAACCGTGCCGTGTCGTGCCCTTACTCGTGCCCCATTCCACTTCTGTGTCGTGCCCGTGCCGTGCCCGTCTAAGACCGTGTCGTGCCGTGCCGTACCAGGCCAATTTTCGTGCCGTGCCCATGTCGTTCCCCCTCACTTCCGTGCCCGTGTCGTGCCGCGTGCCACTACAACCGTGCCGTTCCGTGCCGTGCCAGGATTAAATCCGTGCCCGTGCCGTGCCGTGCCGCCTTCAAACGTGCCGTGCCCGTGCCGTGCCCGTGCCGACCCGGCCCATTTGACACCTCTATCGGTCCCTGTGTTTACAAAATTCTGGTTTCGTCCCTGCGTCAGACGATTGCTTCTAGACCCCTGTGTAGATTAATTAATTAACTCTTCCGCTAACCCCCGATGTATATATATGACGAGTCCTTATAATACCAAACTCATTCACACACCCAATCACACACCCACACTCACAACAAGGGTGGGAGCCCGCACATACTACACATTCAATGTGTGTGGGCCCCACTATTATTGTGAGTGTGGGTGTATAAATGGGTGTGTGAATGAGTGTGGTGTTAGAATTATTGAAAGAGTTGTGCTACTGGTACAGCGGCTGCTGTACAGTAGCCTCGTACAGATCCCTTTTGGGCCCGTCTCGGGTTCCGCAAAGATGATCGGAGCAGCTCATTTTGTTCAAAATATTTCGTTTAAGGTCCCTGTAAAAAATCACCTCAATCCAATATCGGGAAAGGTGTTTACAAATCATCCAACTTTGCTTCAAAATTGAGGCTAAATTTTGAAGCAAAGTTGGATGATTTGTAAACACCCTTTCCGATATCGGATTGTGGTGATTTTTTACAGAGACCTTAAACGAAATATTTTGAACAAAATGAGCGGCTCCAATTATCTTTGCAGAACCCGAGACTGGCCCAAAAGGGATCTGTACGCGGCTGCTGTACAGCAGCCGCTGTACCAGTAGCATTTTTGTTATTGAAATTGTAACTCTGTGTCTTGATGTCCCATAGGTTTGTTTAGTACAGTACGGTAGCATATTAGAAAACGTTATATGTACTTCATTTCAATGAAATGGACATCCTTTTATAAATACGAAAAATTCCTCGGGGTCTTCTGTAGGCCAAATTAATTTTTTTTTTCCTCTTAGCGAAAATCAGGCTCCGTTCCAAAAACCTTCTTAAAAAATAAATACTTATTTTGGAATTTCTCAAAGAAAAATAAGAAAGGTTGTTCCACAGAACCCAAATAAGCAACTTATTTCACATTTTCAAACTCAAAAATAACGTAAATGAAAAATAATTTTTTAATTTTTTTTACGCTGTATTAAAGATCTCAATGAAATCTATCAAACAAGATTCATATTGATAAGGAAATTATTTGCGTAAATACATAATTTTTGAGCTTGAAGTTGCCTTAACCAAAAAATAAGTACTTACTCATTATTTTGTGAAACAAGCCTTATTATTGAACAAAAAATAAGTTCTTAAACCCGAAAAATCGTTACTTTTCTTAGAGAAGGTAGATTCGCTCCTCTTGATCACTATTCTCCTAGCACCTAAAGCGCACACTTAATACCGATGGGCTAAAGGCCTCTTTGCATGCGGCCAAATTCCTATCTTAGTTACAAATATTTGAAGATTCACTGTGTTAAAAGAATTTTTTTATCGTTTCCTGATAAAACTTTGGTCTTATTTGCTGTCTCCGCAACCCTGGATAAAACAGAATGAGCTCAACTCATTTTTTGTCTATGAATTAAATACTAGGTCATTTAAGTGTAACACTGCTAGATGTAGATTTTTATGTGTAGCTTTTGAAGGTTTTAAACTACAAGAGTTTTTTTTTAATTTGTTTTTAAACTACGAGAGTTAACAGTGTAAATCCCACACGACAAGTTTTTAAGAAAGTCGGTCGGTATAATTCCAGGCAAACAAATATGGTAGAGCGCATCTTAACTTGTCTCAATTCTTATATCGCTTTCACAAGTGACGATAGAACTTTTTAAACAACGTTGCGTGTCCTATCATTATTTTAAAGAGAAAATGTTTGAATCGATGTAAATTTGATTGTGTATCATGCATTATTCGTCAGCATGCAACACCCGTTTAAATTAAGAGGTAAACGCGAAATGATTTCGAAATCTTTAATGCGAACATGCGATCGTCAAACATATACGACGTGCTTTTTGTTTAAATAAAAAAGATGTACATTATTTTGAACTGACTCAAAATTACACGAAATCCGAAATGACAATGCTCGAACACACAATCCTCAACCCAAATGACAATAATAAAGCTATAGCTACATATGAGTTTTGTGGGGCCCGTCTCGAGTTCCACAAAGATGATTCAAACTATCTATTATTTTTAAAACATTTTTTTATGGAGTACTGTAAAAAATTAGTTTAACCCGATATTAGTAAGGATTTTTTCTGAATTTGTAAAGGGCAAATCTCCTAAACTGCTCAGTTTTGCTACTACAAATATATATATATATATATATATATATATATATATAAAAAAACCCATAGTGATATTTGGTTAAACTGATTTTTTACGGAACTTCATAAAAAATTATTTAAAAAATAATGAATTGTTCGAATCATTTTTATGAGATCCGAGATAGGCCTTTCAAGGCTCCATACAAAACCCATATGTATGTACATTGCATATGTACACATAGAAGTACTCACCCAAATGATGTGTTTAAATAAATACTAGGTATTTTTTACCAGCAGCACAAACGATTCGAAAATCTTGTTCAAAAAAATAAAAATGTGCGGATCAAAAAATAAAACAAAAAAAAAATGTTGATTCGAAATCTAAAATGACACTGCTCGATCACATGCGTAATCCTGCAAGACTTTCCACCGACAACGGCGGCCCCCTGCAGTTACGTTAACTCCATGAATACAGCAACAAAATCCCCAATTGACCTCCATTGATAGGCTCTGCGTTCAAACCAAGAAGAAAACAATCCCCTCTACAACGGTTCACGGTATTTTTCTATGCATTGTTTGATTCTTTACCAATTCAAACTCACCTCATGAACCCAATTCGCTCCGACGAATATCCATCAATGACATCACGAACCCACTTCTCGAATCACCTGGCAAGACGCCCCCCCATTAAAAACCCTTTTCAATCCTCAAGGAGACCCATCGAATTCCCTGAGAAAACCCATTTCGACAACTGCCCGGAATTCCCATGGCTACCAACGGCGGTTCGTATACCAACGGCGGTTCGCATTCCAATGGCTGTTTGGATTTCAATGGCTGTTCTGGCCTGTCGGTTACCATCCCCGTTGGCTCCACATTCACTTCCCCTTTCGAAGATTCGCCTCGGTCTGAAGATGAGGCCCGGAAGCCACTCAGCCTGTGGCCCGGAATGTACCATTCGCCAGTGACGTATGCTTTGTGGGAAGCCAGGTCTAGAATCTTCGACAGACTCTATTCCCCTAACGATGATGCCCCTCCACAGAGCCAGTTGCGAACCAGGACTCCGTTTTACAGCCGAACTACGATCCTGTATAATTTCTCGACTGATTATATACTGAGAGAGCAGTATAGGGATCCTTGGAACGAGGTCAGGATGGGGAAATTGCTTGAAGACCTTGATGCCCTTGCTAGCACCATCGCATTCAAGGTATTGTCTTCAATCTCTCGCCTTTTGGGGTGGGGGGTTTGCGTGCGCAATTATGTTTTCTGAACTCAATTGATTGCTTCATGGTTATTTGTTGTTTGCCTGTGGTTCTGGTTGTGGCTTTACTTGGTTCAATTGAGTTAGTGATAATGTGACCGATCAAGATTATGGATTCCTTGAATTTCGTTGTGTGCATTGTGACTGGAAATAATGGGTAATGTGGGGAACCTAGTTCGGTAATTTGTGTGAAATAAACCGAAGGTCTAGGGGAGACCCCGGGAGATGGCAGGATGAAGCATATGTGGCACACCCCAAATGGATGCCACACTGAGGGTCAATGCCTATGGCTTCAGGGACCAGACCTATGATGGCTAGGTGTCATAGGTCAAAGGTTGTTGAGGCTGAGGTCTGCTAACAAGGGCCAGGTGGAAGGCCTTAGTGGCAAGGCAGAAGGTAAAGATCAATGTTCTAAAAGTCGTTAGGCGCTAGTCGGGCTGTCAGCCACCTTTGAGAGATTAATCGAATTAATTGGTGTATATTAATTAGTAATCGACAATTAATCGTTGCCGGATCTAATCAACTAGGCCCTGCCAGCGATTAATCGGCAGATTAATTCCTTGTTTTAGAACACTGATAAAGCTCATCCATGCGAGGTCTAGGCCCTATGCCTAAAGCCTTGAGGCCCTATTGATCAGAAGTCAGTGATAAGTGAGGCTTTGTATCATGCAACCTCGGGGGCCACATGAGTGTCTAGTGGTAGGTAAGGACTGACTATTAAGTCCTGGGTTTCATTGGGTGGGTATGATACGAATCTCGATGAAGGTTTACCTTCGATCAGTAAATATGCCTCTCTCTAAGGTTGTCTAACTCGGGGAGTTTAGAGTTCGGACCTTCAGACGATTCCTTGAGTTCAAGCCTCCATTTCACAGTCCTCCTTCGGTCCCCGAGTGACTTGGCCGGGCCTCTAACCCAAGCATTTGCAGTCGACCTCAAGACTGGGTTTTCCTCCCGCTGTGATAACCTTCGCTCCTTATGTCGCCTTATGCCGCCCCCCCCCCAAATCCTTCAAACTTGGTGCCATGTACTCACAATGTGTAACATGTTTCTCAATTATTAGACAATAGACTGTCGGCCTTATTCTGGGTCAAAATAGACAATGTCTTATGCTGGGTTATGAGCAATTGTTTATACATGTGAATTTATGCAACGCTTTGTGCCTAACCACTTTCTTCCTCTGTGCCGATTTGTTTGTCCAATCTCAGGTTTTCAACTTATTAAGGAAACCAAATCTTATCTATTGATTTGAAAATTTACATAATCTGATCCATTGATTTTGAAATTGGACAGTCAATTTGAGACATGCATAAGTCAAAAAGGGGACGAACAAATCAGGACAGAGGGAGTATATAATAACATCACCCAAATGTTCGGTTACATTCAAATGAGATCATTAAGGATCTTATTGTAGATAGAGGCTTAAACCTGTGCGGGGGTAGGGGGCGGATGTAGCCAAGTGGATCAAGCCTCAAGGCAGTGGATTGTGAATCCACCACGCACGGGTACAATCTTACATGGAGGGATATTTGGGTCATTTTGCGGATAAAAGGGTGTTTTGGTCAGTTTATTGTGTCAGGGGTATATTGGTCATTATACAGATATTGGTAATTTTACAACGTAAAGGTTGTCATGGTGTTATTTTCATTTTGTTTATATGGGAGTATTGTGGTCATTTTACAACGTAAGACTTATAGTGGTATTTTGGTCATTTTGTAGATATAGTTATTTTGGTAATTGGTTTGTGAAATAGTATATTGATCATTTTACATGTAGGAGTATTTTGGTTGTTTTGTGCAAGAAAGGGTATTTTGATCACATTACAATATATAACATCGGTATTTTGGTCATTTCTTATATGTAAGGGTTATACTGGTTTTCTGGTCATTTTGTATGTCTGGGGGTATTTTGGTTATTTTAAATCTTAAGGGCATTTGGGGTAGTTTGGTTATTTTATAGATGAAGCAATTTTGGTCAGTTTGCATGTGAAATTGTATTTTGACGATTTTACATGTATGATATTTTGTCATTTTTACGATAGGGGTATTTTGGTTATTTTGGTGTTCATCGGTAGTGGTGTGGTGGTACCATGGTAGTGATGATCTGGAAAATGTTTTCCACTCTAAAAAAAATTGAAAACGTTTTCCACCAAAAATCAATTGATTTTTCGCTGACCATGGAAAACATATTCCGTTGTATTGTTTTCTGTTTCACCAAATATTTTCCACGAAAACTGATCTTCCAGAAAAGATTTCTGCTGAAACAAACAGAGTGTATGTTTCCTTTTTGGTGGGTTGATTGTAGCCAACTGTGTGAACTGTGAACCAATTCTTACTCCATAGAGGAAAATTTACAATGGAACCCGTGATCAAGAGATGTATGCAGGTTTCAGACTTTTGAATAGCTAACTTCATAAAATGATTGCCAGCATCCATTGTGTTGGATGAAGTTGAACTAACTGTCTAGATGAACTCACTTAAGTACATCAGCTCAAATGAGATTCTTCTAGTCAGTTTATATTTAATAAAGTATATATTTGTTTGAATTGAATCAATTTATAGCTTATGCAATTCGAAGAAATTCTCCGTTGTAAATTAGAATTGTTGCTACCTGCATTCTGCCTGAACTTTAGTTAAATACTCTTTTGTTTGTGGAGTAGCACTGTTCTGATGAAGATAGCTTTACAAGGCCACTCTTGTTGGTCACTGCTGCTGTGGACAAGATGGTGCTGAAGAAGGCACTCAGTGTTGCTGTTGATCTCAAAATGGGTGGCGCAGTTATATGGGTTGGACGGTCGTCAATTGAGATTCAACTGGAAGTCACTCAGCCCACATTTGGTATTTTCCTAGAGCTAACTGTCTTTCAAAAAACGTTACAGCCTTTCAGACATTACATTTTACATTATACTGAGCCTGCTTCCGCATATATTATGATTTCTTGAAATAAAGAATGGGTTCAATGTTTGGTCTCACCAAGTGCTATAAGTTGATACCAGAATTAGAGTACAGAATGTCATGACAGTTTCAGTTCAATGGCAGTTTTTTATGTCTATGACAATAGACCCAAATGAAAGGATATATTTCTATCTTACCCACAAATATATGACTGTCAAAAAGTTTTTGACATACATATAAAGGCAAACCAATAAACTTGATTGTATTATCCCATTTTCAGAAAGCTAGCTGAAGTTTCAGTTTTTGGAAGCTTAAATGTTGCATTACACGTTTTACTCCCTTGCCAACTTATGTTCTACGTTATTTGGTTATAAAGACTCAGTCACAGCCAAATCTAGAATCTTGTAAGAACTCACTATACCAGAGGATATCTAGGGGACAATTTGTGGGACCTGAGTTGTTAAAATAAGATCATCTGGTCCATCAGATCAGTCGTGCTAGTATGACGCTTCTCATTGATTTCCCTTGACATCGTTTGTTTTGGTTTGTATGCATATATGGACTGCCAAGACCCCAGATGCAAATATCTTACCCTTGATTTGCAGACTGGTGGAATAATGGTCAGCCGTCAGTGCTATTTGCCCACGTTATGATCTTGTGATAGATGTGGATTACTTCTTTTAAGTAAACAACCAAACCAAGCCTTCTGTTCCAGCCAATTGGAGTCACATGCATGAATCGTTCTCAAGCTATCTTTATTTTTGTCACCCAGAGTCTTGGCATTTGAAGATGACACATGTCAAGGTCGCAGAGGTCGGATCCGTTGAATTTTTATTTATCAGAAAGATAGTTCTCAATTTGGACTTCATATTTGAGCCAATTTTGGTTAGAAACTCTTTTGGCTCTCCTTTATTACTTATATCAGACTCTCTGTATTCTCTTGTATGTTTGTCAATCATAATTTATAGTTTTTTAAAGCCTGCTACATCACCTCAAGCAACTATTTCGCCCAAACAATCCTTCATCAATTATTTCGATATGCATGCCATGTCTTTAAACATTTCCGTCAATTTTCAGAACTATTGTTTGTTTTTTGAGTTAAATTGAAGACAGCTATACAATAATACCCTTAAATTTATTCTGCAGGGAAGTCTGATGCTTCGGAACCAATTGCTCTCACAGCCAATTTCATATTCGTTGCCCGTGATTCGAAGACAGGGAAAGCTGCTACAGTGAACCGACTCTCTCCAGAAACTGAACGAGAGAAGTTGCTTTACGAAGAAGCAGAAGCAAGACAGGAATCGAGAAAACAGAAGAACGTTAATGACAGGAAGGAGATTGAGAATGGGGAAGTAAACAGACTAGAAGCTTTATTGGCCGAGGGACGCATTTTCTGTGACATTCCTGCCTTGGCAGATAGAGACACCATCCTTCTTAGGGATACGCGCCTTGAGAACTCTTTGATTTGCCAGCCACAACAGAGAAACCTCCACTGTCGCATCTTTGGAGGGTTTTTGATGCACCGAGCTTTTGAATTGGCTTTCTCAACAGCTTATGCTTTTGCTGGGATGATGCCATGCTTTCTAGAGGTTGATCATGTTGATTTCTTAAGACCTGTGAGTATGAATTATCAACCTTTCTTTTTGTACTGCTCCCTCAGACTGGATTTTGGATGTAGTGGCTAGAGGTAATTCCGAAGGCCTTAAGAAAGACAACTAATTATATATATATATATATATATATATATATATTCAGAAGTTAATTGTTAAGATTTACATCCATGTCATAAGCAAATTGTCAAAACATACATTACTAATCTAATACTAATTCTGAAAGTGAAGGCATGTCATAACCATTTCTTTGGCATTTCCACCCTCCTTTGTCACATGCTAATCGTAAAAACACGTATAGAGGACTTGACGTTATCACCCTCTATCCTTTTGGAACAAGGGGGGTTGGGAGGAGTTTACAAGTATGGCAAATATATCGAAATGATAAAGGAGGGCTGCACAGTAGAATACTAGCCTTGTGTGTTTCTTCTCAAGGTTCTCATGAACGAAGTTGTGGTTGTGTTGCCAATTCCTTAAGATAAAATTATTACCGGTGCCATGAATCTTATGCGGTTTAGATGAGCATTCGCTGTCGTTCTGAGACATAGGGTACTCTCCACATTTAAGAGCAACCTTTGCTGCATATATGTTGTAAAATGATACATTTCTTGTCGAGACAGGTGGATGTTGGTGATTTCTTGCGTTTCAAATCGTGCGTCTTGTTCACCGAATTCGAGAATACAGATCAGCCTCTGATTAATGTTGAGGTTGTTGCTCATGTTACAAGGCCTGAGCTCAGGTCTAGTGAGGTATGTTCCAGCAATAGTGAATGGATAAGTATCGTTTCCCAATTTCATTCTTACTTTTACAGGTCAAACTATCATTGATACTTATAGTTACCCAAATAAAGTAATAGTGTCATCTTTATCGGAACGGAAAGTTTCCTTTTCACATAACCTCCGTCTTTTGTGCATGCACTTTTTGAGCAGCTATCGAATAAATTCTATTTCACATTCACCGTTTGCCCGGTGGCTAAGGCACAGAACAATGGATTGAAGATTCGGAAGGTGGTTCCTGCTACAGAGGAGGAAGCACGAAGGATTCTGGAGCACAAACAGATGGTGAGCCGTTCCCCAAAGAGAGAAAGCAAGAAGGCTGGTTGTTATAGGGTCTAGATGAAATAGTACAATAAACAGCTGGTATGCTACGTTAAATTGGGTTTAAATTTTGTTCTGAATGTTGTTCCTGCGAAGTTACCTCCCCTTACCCTTCTGCTCTTCCCCTCACCTCTGTCCTTTCTCCGCAAAAGCCATCACCATTTGCTCATAACTGTTCTCAGATTTGTTCTATGGCTGTAGTCTGATGCTATTGACCGCAATGGTGCATGTTGCGCCCACACTGCACAACCACCCCGACCAAGTAAAGTCCAATCTAAACCCGTGGTGGAGGCTACTTTTTACGAAGATCAAGACGGCTTGGTGGAGCTCTTAAGGCTAGAGACGTGGAGAGAGCCGTTTTTTTCCTTTTGTGTTAGTATCTTCTTTCGTCCCTGTGTGGAGGTTTTGTTTTGTGTTTTTCTTGTAATAATACATCCTGTGTGGAGGTTTGTGGTCTACCCTTTGTGGTTGCTTTCTCCTCCTTGCATGGAGGCGTCTTCTCTCTGGAGAGTTTTATTGTACGCCAATGTACTTTATTGTCCGATGGTTCAATATAATAGGCTTCATTTATTTTCGATGGGAAAAAAGTACGTTGTCCCGTTAGCTTTATGATACCAGTGCAGTCAGTGTGTTAATTTTGATATCGAAGTTTAAAACATTGGTATCATATTTCTACAATTTTGTGGATGTAAAATATTTTATGGTGCAAAACATTTTTTCCTATTTAATATTGTTTTCAGTGTTTTGTTGGCAATTAGTAAAAGATACTCTCCTGCACTTCACCCCAACAAGCAAACAGTTGCATATACAAGCATGCATATTTGGGACGCGGGGGCTCTGCTGCCCAGGGAGGGGCAGCAGCCCCTACCCAGTACCAAAACGTCCCCGTTTTGGTGGAAAACAAATCCAAAACTATCCATTTGCAATCCTATGAAGCAGAAACGTGATTATAAGAGTTTTAAAGACAAAATTTAATTATGCCTCTTTAGAATAATATGATCAAAATAATATCTTTGTACCCGTTCAAACGGAGTGAAAATTGGAGTACTTAATTTTTTAACCATATTTTTTAATATATAACAGTCTAAAAAAATTAAGTGTTAAAAATTTCACTCCGTTTTGAATCGGTATAAAGATCTTATTATTCTGATTATATTATTCTAAAATTTTGTAATTCATTTTTACCTCTAGGGCTCTCATATGAAGTATATGCTCTTTATTTAGGACCATGTGGAGTAGAAATGTGATTATGAGAGCCCTATAAAGAGCATATACTTCATATGAAAGCCCTAAAGATAAAAATGAATTACTACATTTTAGAATAATATGATCAGAATAATAAGATCTTTACACTGATTCAAAGGGAGTGAAATTTTTAACACTTAGTTTTTTTAGTTTTTTTAGACTATTATATATTAAAATATATGGTTAAAAAATTAAGTACTCCAAATGACAAAGGGAAATTACAAAGAGCCATAATTTGTTATGCTCTTCACGTGTAAGTTTTTCCTTTTTAAGTTCTAAAGAGCCATAATTAAATTTTGTCATTAAGGCTCTCATAATCACGTTTCTGCTCTATAAGATTGCAAATGGATAATTTTGGATTTGTTTTCCACCAAAACGGGGACGTTTTGGTACTGGGTAGGGGCTGCTGCACCTCCCTGGGCAGCAGAGCCCCGCGTCCGCAAATATGTTTCTCAAACTCAATTCTGTACGTGACCCATTTGAAATGTTGCTGATTTTTGCAGCTTTGTTGTTGTTTTGGTTGTATTTTTGTTTGGCTTTTTTGAGCCTTGTAATTGGTATCCGATTCACTTTGATCTTAACCACATATTTGTTTCTGTTCCTCAAAAAAAAAAAACAAAAGTGTTTTTAAAGCAATTTAGAATATAGACAGAGATCTCGCTCCAAATTGTAGAGAGAGAAACAGAGACGGACCGTAGAGCAAATCTCTATTTTACCCCTTTATTCAATTGCTGTCCAAGGCTTTTATTTTTTTCCTTTTATCATTTCACTTTCTTTATGGGAAGAATCTTAAGCCTCGTTTATGGTGGAGGAGTGAGTAGTTCCACCTTCCTTCCTCAATATCATGGCCTTTTTGCAAACCAACAGTCCCTAAAGTTAAAGGCAACAATTATTATAGTGGACCAGACAATCTATGATGTTAAATTTCACTAGACCATGAGATAGCCTTTGATATATAATTATGGGTACTGTTTCTTTCTTTAATGCAGCAGTTTGTTATCATCTTTATGTACAATTTGTCAAAAGACAAATTGAAGGTTTTATCTTTTTCAAGACAATTGAGGGGTAAAGCCACGAGAAAAAAGAAGAAGGGTAGGACTCCTCTTCAGTAACTGTCTCGAATAGTATAATATTTTGTTCTCACAATGTATGAGATATTTTTTCAAAAAAAGAATATCCCTAGAGCCCTTTTTAACAAGGAAACTTAAATCACCATCAACAACTCCACCAAGAGGACTGTGTTTTAATGGTCTTGTGTTTTCTCATCTTCAGCTCTATGTGCACAAAAATTCTCTCTTTTTGTTTTTTGGATTTAATAAATCTCATGTGTAGAACTTAAAGCAGAAAGCATCTGACAAAGGGAAATTACACGTGAAGAGCATAACAAATTCTCACCATGCCAAGAATCTGTTAGCATAAATCTGATCCAGCAAAAAGGAAACAGAAAGGGGAAGAGAAAACAAACAATGTACACACTGAGAGCTACCAGTAACTTTCTATTCGATCCCAAGCTTTTTACAGAACCATACATTATATAATCCCAACGGGATTGCATTATTCTTCTAAGCCTCTCTCTCTCTATATATATATATGTTTATATCTATATGATGAAACAATTTCACAATCTTTTACATGGGTCTATATATAAATACAGAAGAAGAAAAAAAGGTTCAAGAACTACCCGCCAAGCCATGGATGACACTTTTTGGCTGAAGGCAACAAAAATGTTACTTGATGTGAGACATATTACTAAGGAGAGGAACTTTCATCGTCGGAGAAACCGTACTGCCGCCTTCCCTGGAATCCGCTAGTAAGAGGCTGCATCATCGGATTGACTGGAACTGGGAATTTATGGGCGGAACTGACTATAGTCCGCTCATTGATCATCCCAACTTCCTTGCAAACCCTATCGAGAATCGTTAGGAAATCCCTCACTACAGTGAAAATCCTAAACGGATGAGCTTCTTCCTTGGCTGAATTTCCGTGGAAATATTCAGTTATCTCCTTCACTAGTGAAAGAGACACACTCTCTTGGGCCTGAATCCTTATAATCTCTTCCTCTGCCATTTTCACAAACCTCTTCATCGACTCTGAGAATTTCCGGATGCTTTCTTCCGATCCCATTTCTTCATTTAATCGTACAGTTTCTGCAATGTTTCCAAGTCCTTTAGAAAGTTTCAGTACATCACTACTGAGCACCTCTGAATCCATGGCAGCAGATTTCTTGACGTTTTTAAGCTCTGAACTGAGAGCAGAAACAACTTGTAGGCCAAGCTTTCTGCACTTGGCATCGTCATTGATTGAGGAACTAGGGTTTTGATCTCCACTAGAAAGACGAGCTCCTTCACTTCTGATAATTTCTTGGACGACAAAATGCAAGAGTGTGGTTTTCCCGTCGGCACCTTTTACATCAACAAGCTTGAGAAGCGTGTCCAGCTTGAATGCGTGGGCATCACCGCGGTTTGTTCCAACATTCATACGGTTACCAGTTTTTAGCACAGCTTCTAGAAGCTTCAAAAACATCCTGCTGCTCCTCAGTTCTTCACATGCTACCTGTGAATTTAGAGAGAGAGAAAAACCTGAACACTAAGTTGAAGTGTTATCTACGAACTATGGCGAGAAGCAATGCAACAACTTGGATTCACCTAGCAACAAACCTTAATCTTTCTGCAAGTGACGGAGCACTATCACTTGGTAAAAAACACTTGATAAAAAGTATGGTCAGTTCACCAAGTCTATCATCGGGTATTCGTATTACAAATCTTATTTCGAAAACAAATTTAAGTTGGCCTACCTAAATCAGAAATCTTGTTGAAAATTTCTTGCTTCCTTTGGGCTTTAATGTTTTTGGGTCAGATCGCAGACCATAAACAACAGGGATTTGTTTAAAATGGCTCACTCTTATTTCCTTTTCCCCAAAACAAACCAGCAATCTGTTCTTGTTTATTACAGTCCTGCCTATTGTATCATTCGGTCCATTTATACACATGATTGCTCTAAGAATTACACCAGGAATGGACCTATTTGGTTGCCCGGACACTCACCTTGAAAACCCAGCAACCTAATCTAAGTGATTAACAAAGGGAAATGAATATCTCAACCACACATGCAAGAAAATTATGCAGAAGGGATGATTTACTTAGAAGGGAAGGAATTTAAGCACCAAAAAAGTACATGAAAATGCAGCAACAGAGGCCAGAATCTCTTTTCCATAGAAAATTTCTCCACCATCAAAGAAGCCATAATCCAAATTTCTTGTGCAGAATCCCATTCCCAGTTCCTCACCAAATGCTCTAACCCACTTTGGCAAAATCCAGACTTCTTCATTTCTCTTCCCTTTAAGAAAAATGAAGACATCAACCCCACCAAAGCTACTCGTCATGGAATGAACCCAGAACACTACCAGCTTGCTATACAGGAGCTCCAACAACTCCAGTCAGAAGGTTTAATTGAGCCAGGTTAAAACGATTGATTGTAAATAAATAGAGGGCAGACATGCCACGATCCAAGTAACCATCCTAATTGAATGTAAATCACATAACAGCAGCTAAAAAGACTAATGCTGAAGTGAGAGATTTACCTCTAGTGTCTCAAATGACTTTTTGAGGTAGTCAACCTCAGACTCAAAATTAGCTATGTAAAGCATTGCATCCGCCCTTTTAAATGCACAAGGTATATCAAGCACTGCCTTCAGAAATTTCTCAGCAGGTCCAAGTTTGAAAGGCGAATCATCCTTGTACTCTCTCAGTCTATATTCTTCCTCCTTAGTTGGAGCCATCTTTAGCAAACTTTCAAGAAGCTCAGTTCCAAGAGCATCAACATTACCTGTACGTATCAAGGTGCAAAAAGGGGAGAGAGGAAAACTTCAGTATGCAAACCACACTAATTACATGGCCAAGCTCTAACATAAAGTGCTAGTATTCTGAACTTCTTTGAAAAAAGAATAGAAAAAGGCTCGGCTACTTTTGATAGAACCAGCAACAAGAAATATACCAAGTCCATGAGAAGTGTAATGAAATATTTGCAGAACAAATGGTAACTGAAACAAGCATGGAGCTCACTGCAAAGCTGCACTCAAATCCTCTGATTTAGTGCACACAAATGAAATCCATCCTCAAACTATGCGCAATATCCATGATTACACACCACATTTCTTGGACATCATTGAGCATTTTGTTTCTATTTTTTTTTTTTGAAATTATAGGACTTCATATACGGAGATAATCAATTATCAAAGAATTGGGGGGCAAAGGTGAACTAAAAAGCCTTCTGGTTGACTTCACTAGAAGCAGATCATTCCACATACCGATTCTCTCTGTTTAAGACTGCTTTTATTCACATAATCAGCAAAAGCCACTTCTTTTGCAACAGCTATCACATCTACGGTCCCTGACACTAATTAATGGCTATACTGGGCCAAGAAAACATTAATCATTGTGTCAGCAAAACGTACAACATGCCAATAAGCCGAAAACACCATAGATTAAGAACATACAAAGGGCTAAAAGTAGGCAAATGGCCATTGCAAGAGAAGATAAAGGATTTCCAGTTAGTCATGCCAAAATCAGTAGAGTACTACAGTCTGCACAACACATCAAAAAAGGAAAAATATTAAATAGTTTGACATGCTTTGCAATAAACCTATCTAGTGGAGCACAAGGCAATCTAGCACAGAGATGCTCATTCAATGAGATGCTGAGACCAAAAGCTACAAAGAATTGCATAGTTTGGTTATTCAAGCTGGATGATCAAGGATGCAGGTAATGGGAGCTAGCAGTACCACGAAACATTGATGTTCATTTTTCTCACCAACTATTGAAACAAAAACATAGCTAGTTACAGAGAAAGCTAAACTACCTTCCGAAAGGGCTTCACAAACTTCCTCTATTGTTACATTCAGTGCTCTTAGTGCAATTGCAATGTTCTGTGCCTTCTTCGGGTCAAGTACCCTATTCTCCTGGTTTGGTGAGGGAAGAACGTAACGTCGTGTTGCTTCCTTATGATTCAAGCTCGGTTTATTTACGACAAATAATGTTTCAATCATCTCCTCATTCAATCTGCAATCAAGAACTCATTTTTATACAGCTTTAAAAAGAAAGGAAGCAAAAATTACTAATGTATTTGTATGACAACCAAAAAAGATAAAGTTCAAGTTGATTTCATACCTAAACGAGCTTGAATTTAGGTGATCCCAAACCATCTCACGATCGGAGCTTGCTCTGACTTTATCCCAGTGCAGTGGCTTCAACTTGGGTTTTTCGGTCTCCTCATCCTCCTCAGCATTTTCTGAAGCGGGAGGCAATTCAATGGTAGATATCAACGTCGGAGTAGGAATATTAACAGGTCTCGGAGCTGTTACCAAAACTGGTGGTTTCAAAACTGGAGGAACAGACTGGGTGGAAACTGGAACTTCCCATTGTTTCCGTGATGGTGGTAGCGGTGGCGGCGGCGGCGGCGGTGGTGGAGGCGGAGTAAACTTGCCTGTTCTGGCCGGAGATCCCTCATTTGGACTCGAAACATTTGAAATTCTTGTTGATGATTCTTGGGTTTTCTCCAAAGGCCTTTGAGGTGAGGATAAAGAAGACCGTGAGGATGATCGAGAATGCTTCTGATAAGCCAATTCCTCCAAATTTTGACTCACAACATTGGACATTCTAGGTGATGAATCATGGCTTTTCTCCAAAGGTGAAGAATCAGAGGAAACTGGAATTTCCCAATGTCTTCGTGGCCGTGGTAACTCCGGTGGTATAGCATTGCCCAATCTAGCTGGAGATCCCACTTTCGTGTTCAAAACATGTGAAACTCCAAACAACGAATCCTGGGTTTTCTCCAAATGACTTTCTGGAGAGGATGACAATGAAGATACCGACGGGGATCGAGAATTCCTATTTGCCAATCCCTTCAAATTACCACTACTAGTCTTACCCGAATACTCCACATTCAGATTCCCAGCATACGACATTCCATTTGCTCTTTCCGGGGAGGACGCCGACAATGAAGATAGCGATGGAGATCGAGAACTCTTCTTATTACTCAACTGATCAAAGCTAGTTCTCCTACTTCTCACTGGAGACTCAACATAACGATTCGAAACATTGGATATTCTTGGTGATGATGACACTGATGGGGATCGAGAATTCTTCTTACTACCAAATTGATCCAAAGCAACAGCACTACTACTTCTCACAGGAGAGTCAACATTAACAACCGAAACATTGAATATTCTTGGCGACAAATCATGGGTTTTCTCCAAATCTCTTTCCGGGGAGGATAATGATAGTAACGGGATCCCCGGATTCTTCTCATGATCCAATCGATCCACATCACCGCTACTAGTTCTCACTAGAGACGCCACATTGTGATTCGAAACGCTGGGCATTCTAGTTAACAAAACATCATGGTTTTTCTCCACAGGCCTCTCTGGCGACGATAATAAAGAAGGAGACAGCGACGGGGACAGAGAATTAACCTTATTACGAACGGGGCTGATCCTCGCCGCCTCCAGGACCACTACATCGTACGTTATCCCGGGTGACGAAACCAGGCTTTTCTCCGAACCCCTGTCCGGCGACGACGAAGAAGGCGGCGAAACGGACGGGGAACTCTTCAAATCGTTCAATGGGGTCGTGACAGGCGATGATTTTATTGGACTCAAGCTTACTGGCGGAGAAGTACTTGCAGGGGACCCCGAATTCGACGAGGAATACATAGAAGAATTACTCGACACACTCCTACACGTGACCAC
The DNA here is from genome assembly GCA_019656275.1 of Rhododendron kiyosumense. NCBI lineage: Eukaryota > Viridiplantae > Streptophyta > Magnoliopsida > Ericales > Ericaceae > Rhododendron > Rhododendron kiyosumense. The sequence goes on from BPLS01000659.1 coordinate 493,518, forward strand.
GTGATTATTCTCTGCCGCTACGGCGGCCGCAAACGGTCCGGCGGAGGCGGATCCGGTTTCGACCGAGCTCTCGCGGCCGCCGGAGGATCCTCTCGGGGAGTAAAACTCCTCGTCTTCGGAGGCCACGTCTGAAGCATTGGCGAAATTCTGCTTCGAAGTACTCTGCTGGCGAAGCGGCGGCAGCGGGCGTAGCTCCGGCGAGTCCAATTTCCTCAGGCTCGCGTCTCCGTCTCCGCCGCCGATGGCGCCGCCGCGGGAGGTGGCAATGTTGCCGAGGTAGAGAAACTCGGAGCTGTTATTGTTCGGAGGCGGCGATCGTCTCTGCTGCTTCGGAAGCACGCGACTAACGACACGCAGCGCGTTCGCATTGCTGACCTCCGAGACGATAGACTTGTCGTCGGGGGGGTTCCGCCGCGTGCTGCGGCGGCGGAGGTAGAGGAAGACGCTGACTGCAGTGACGATGGCGGCGGAGGCGGTGAGGACGGCGGCGACGGCGACGAGCTTGGAGGAGAGGGGTTTCGGGGAAGAGGGGGAGTGGG
>BPLS01000659.1:494456-521083 GCA_019656275.1 Rhododendron kiyosumense
GCGGAGGGGAAGGGGGTGGGGTTGGGGGGGCGGAGGGGAAAAAGGGTTGGTGGAGGGTGCGGCGGTTTCGGGTGGTCGCGGCGGAGGTTGAGGGGAGGAGGGGTGTGAAGGATAAGATTAGGAGGAGGAGGGAGAATGGGGAGGTGGGCATTGCGGGATGATGGGGGCTTTTAGAGAGAGAGAGTAGGGGGAGAGAGTGGGGAGTAAATGTGAGTGGCGGTGGTGCCCTGGTGGGTGATTTGGTTGTGGGGACTGTTTTCAGTCTTCACACATTGGAGTGAGGAAAGATGGAGGGCTGCATGTGTGTCACACTGTCAGTGTGTGTGTGTAAGAGAGAGAGAGAGAGAGAGAGAGAGAGAGAGAGAGAGAGTGTGATGGTGGGGGAGTGTGAATTCACGAGGTTGAAACAGGAGAGAGCGAGAGAGAGAGAGAGTGGTGGGGGAGAGTGTGAAAAGAGGTTGAAACAGAAGGAAAAAATGGAGCCGTGGATTGTGGAATCATTGGATATAAATGGTACTCCCTCCGTCCCAAATTCATTGTCTTTTTTTGATATTCGTGCAGTTTTCAATCGCTTATATCTTTCAATGTGAATCTCCAAAAATATACAATATGGATCTTATTTGATAGATTTCAATTTGTTCTATAATACAAAGATATCAAAATCATGAAAAATATTATAGATTGAAAGATATAAGTAAGAGACAAAAAAATGAAAAAGGAATAATGGACAATGAAAATGGGACGGAAAGGGAGTAAAAATTTGTGGGATGGGAGGGAGGGAGGGACAAAAGTACAGTAGTGAGTGCTGTTTCCAGCTATGAGATTCGGTTTGGTGGTGGTGGGTTGAATCACACGGTCAAAAATTAATTACATGCCCCCTGGCGGTAGATTGTTCCGCAATGCAGTTGGGCCCAAAGTCATTAGCTTCTTTTTAGGAGAGAAAAGTGAACGGATTCGGGGTGCGTGCTGCACCGCCGGGTGAGATCCGCTCCGGTTTTTATTTGGATTGATTAGAAACGATTACTTCATAAGTTCATAGAACTTGTCGAGTGAAACAAATTTGCAAAAATTTGGCTCGATCGAATATTATTAAGTGTCTTATATAAACACCTTTATTTTGAAAAAAATATATCCGAAATACTAGATCGAAGAACGCATTATTTCCAAGTTATTCCGATCATTGAAAGCGACCTTGCGGCGAGGAAGGAGAGAGGAAAAAAAAAGAGGGAGAAAAAAAGAACAAAGGGAGAAAAATTATCCGAACGAAAGCAAAACCCTCCCCTTGTGCCACCGAAAAAAGGCATAGGAGACCGTTTGAAGGGGGGGAGACGAGAGAAGAAGGAAAGGCGGCAGCAAAGAATACCTAAGAGATGCTTTAGAGAGAGGAAGAAAGAAATTGCGTTGAATTTTAGTAGTACTGTAAAAGATTTGTCCATCTTTAACTTTAGAATTTCATAATTAATCGATGTACAAGTAAATTTGGCCGGAACAATTATAGGCATGTGATTTAAAACCAGTGAAGTCATTTTTTAAAGGAGAGAGAAGATGATCGCTAGCCATAAGTTGCAAGAGTTGAATAGTCAATTATATCGACCTCAAGGTTGCAGTCTCCAAAGGGCATAATCACTCAGTGGACCAATATGGCTGTCCCGTTAATAATATCTTAGAGCAGAAGCAATCCCTAACACTGTATTTTAGATACTCAGAGACACTGACACAATGCACTATCAGAGTGTAGGGTGCCTCGTTGTGTTAATTAAAATTATGTCATCGTGATTTGAATTATTCAATTTACAGAGTATGCTTAGGTCTCATTCCAGAACACCTTTTTAAAAAATAAATATTTATTTTATATTTTTAAACTCAAAAATAATGTAAATAAAATGTTTTTTTTCACCGTATAAAAGATCTCGATACGATCTATCAAACAATATCCATATTGCTAGAAAAATTATTTGCGCAAACACATTATTTTTGAACTTGAAATTGCCTTCTTAAAAAATAAATACTTATTTTTAGTTCTGAAACGAGGCCTTAGTGTATTATTCTGGTTAGACAATAGTAGATATAAAAAAAAAAATTGAATGTTCATTGTAAGTATAAAAATGCTATAAGTATGTGTATGTGTGTGCGCGTGTATATATATATATCACTGTCTGATTAACTTAATTTTTGTCTCACAAATAATGTCTTGCAATTTTTACGAATTAAACAGTTCCTATCACTGATGACGATAAGATATCGATCGGGCACAGAGAGGTGCCCTACACCCGGACGTGCATTGAAAGGGGTCGCTTGGTAAACCCGGAGATGATGACTTTTACCTTTTATATATTACAGCTTGACTTTAGTACTAGGGCAAGTTCCTTTTAAGTCCACCGACACTATTTTAAGGAACATATACCATGAACCTATGTGGCTTTATGTGTTAATTACTAGTAGCAGTTGATAGAAGTGGCCAAAAATAGGACGGAGCTGGTGGGCATTTTCAACAACCTTGTTAGAAAATCTAGGGCACTTTAAATGTTTTGTCCTCCTCTTGGGATTTGGGACAATATGCCTTCTTTAGACAATTTAAGAAGGATTTTAAAATCCATCCAAATAGTTAAGATAATAGATATAAAGGTATATTGATATTCGAAAAAAATATATTAATATTTATGAAAGTGTATAAATATTTGTGAAATATGCATTGATATCTATACTTATTTGAAAATATGTGTATATTATTTTCCGTCTGGTAGTCGAAGGTTAGCAAAACCGATTTAAGAGTACTAATTTTTTTTTGAAGGATTTAAGAGTACTAATTAAAGCCTTGCATATTCGCATTGCGGATGGGATCCCAATGCTCTTTGCTTTTTGTGCCACCAATAATATTTTATTGGGTATTGTCAAATCTTTCAGCTCCAGTTTCTCTAAGGAGCAAATTATTCAATAGTACAAGACTATGGATCCGGGGGCTCTGCTGCCCGTGGGCGCAGGAGCCCCTACCCAGCCCAGCCCAGCCCCCATAAAACGCCGCCGTTTTTCTTTTAAAAAAAAATTCTAACTACCAACTTGCAATCCTATGGAGCAGAAATGTAATTATGAGAGCCTTAGAGACAAAATTTGATTACGTCTCTTTAGAATAATATGATCAAAATAATAAGATCTTCACACCCGTACAAACGGATTAAAAATTAGAGCACTTAATTTTTTAACTATATTTTTTAATATATAAACGGTCACAAAAAATTAAGTTAAGTGTGAAATTTTTCACTCCATTTGAATCGGTACAAAAATCTTGTTATTAGTGGATCTGGGGCTCTGCTGCCCGGGGGCACAGTAGCCCCTACACAGTCCCCCTAAACGCCACCGTTTCATTTTTAAAAAAAAAAATTCTAACCACCAACTTGAAATCCTATAGAATAAAAATGTGATTATAAGAGCCTTCGAGACAAAATGTGATTACGTCTCTTTAGAATAATATGATCAAAATAATAAGATCTTCACACCTGTACAAACGGATTAAAAATTAAAGCACTTAATTTTTTAATTATATTTTTTAATATATAAACGGTCACAAAAAATTAAGTTAAGTGTGAAATTTTTCACTCCATTTGAATCGGTGCAAAGATCTTGTTAATATAATCAGAATAACAAGATTTTTGCACCAATTTAAATGGAGTGAAAAATTTCACACTTAACTTAATTTTTTGAGACCGTTTATATATTAAAAAATATAGTTAAAAAATTAAGTGCTCTAATTTTTAATCCGTTTGTATGGGTGTGAAGATTTTATTATTTTGATCATATTATTCTAAAGAGACGTAATCAAATTTTGTCTCTAAAGCTCTCATAATTACATTTCTGCTCCATAGGATTGCAAGTTGGTAGTTAGGATTTTTTTTTAAAAGGAAACGGTGGCGTTTTATGGGCTGGGCTGGGCTGGGTAGGGGCTCCTGTGCCCCCGGGCAGCAGAGCCCCCGGATCCCAAGACTATTACTACGTGACATTTTGATCATTTTACAATTACACGTTTCTATGGGGTGTATACATTATGGACCTATGGTGGACTCCACATAAATGCATGGTTGTAGAGTAATTCGGAATACCACATAATGATACTTCCAGACTATTGTATAATATCGCTTCTTGAAGCTATTTTCAAAAGCTTTTTATTATAAAATGATAATTTGGTTGTGTTATGTTCTGTTCTCATTTTAGTTTAGTTTTAGTTTAATTTTTCAATCATTACCCTATTTTTTTTCCAATCATTACCCTATTTCTTCAATTATTACTTTCTCAAAGTATTACTACGTGATATTTTGATCATTTTACAATCATACGTTTCTGTGGGGTATATACATTGTGGTGGACTCCATATAAATGTGTGGTTGTAGAGTAGTCCGGAATACCACATGGTGGTACTTCCGGACTATTGTATAATATCGCTTCTCGAAGCTATTTTCAAAAGCATTTCGTTATAAAATGATAATTTGGTTGTGTTCGGTTTCCATTTTAGTTTAGTTTTTTAATCATTACTCTATTTTTTTCTCCAATCATTACCATATATATCAAATTATTATTTTCTCATCTCTTTCTATCTCTCTCCAATCATTACTCTTCTCTTCAATCATTACTCTATTTCTCTCTTCACTCACTACTAAAACTCAAAACTGTCAACCAAGCAAAGCCAAACACCAATGATATTATAACCGAGGGTGCACAGACGGCACACGGGGTCCACTACAGATCCTGCACAGATAATTCAGGCCGTTCCATAATTTTTAAAATAATTTTTTAAGTGACCCCGCGAAAAAATCAGCTCAATCCAATATATGTAAGTGATTGATTCAGTTTTTTATGCCTTGTTCTCTTCCCTTCTCAAAAAGAATTTTTCACAAAATTTCCCTAGATTCACCTACTTCCAATATTTTTCTCTCTATCTCTCTCCACTTATTACCCCTATAATTTTTTTTAAAAATTTTTAAAAACCAAACCAAACAAGGCATTAATTTTTCATTTAGAATCAAGAATCCATGAGCGTATGATCCCAATAATCTTGCTTTTTGTGCTACTAAAGATATATAATAATTTATTGGGTATTTCAACCCCTCCGGGTACAGTTTCTCTAGCCATATTCAAAAGTAAAAGTTCAGTCATTAGCAAAATGAAAAGGGCGCAATTCGAAAAAAAAGTTGAAATGAAAAGGGCAATAATGGGCAGTATAATTATAATACCCTATTTTGTCTTGCATGGGTGGCAAGCCAATAATTTAGGGGCAAATGTAACGTGGTCGATATCATTCAAAATTAGGAAAGTAGGGTTTAGTGCATGTTACACTACTGAGTTAAATCCTGACATCATCACGTCACACTTGTACTAATAATAATAATTTTCATGAATAATTTTGTAACTTTTTTGTATTAATTTTAAAACCTCAGTAGTACAGGTCACAATAAAAGTTCCACCAAAGAACAAATTAAAGAGGAAAGCAAGGCATTTATCAAAAAAGAAAGTATGAGAAATGATTTGCAGTGTTTGGCTGTTTATGCCTGTCCATACAATAGCAATCATTCATTAGATTCTTTCAACAAAAATGCTACTAACACAACATCTCCCACACAATTGCTGATGTCAGCATTATCTTAGCACAAAACGGTGTCGTTTTGTAAAAAAAAAAAAAAAAGGTCGCGAGGAACTATGCACTGAACTCCAACAGCGACAACACAAGTAGTATACGTTCCAACAGATCAAGACCAAAAGATCAGAACGTTAATGGAAATCCACCAGCATCGAGAAACAAGCATAATAGCGTATCGCTTGAGGGAGAATGGAACTCTTGTTTCTTTTGACTATTGAAGTCAGGTCAAACCTAAATAAGTTCTTCATTCGAATTAAGGGTTTCTCAAATTTTGTTTTTTTGAATTATGCTTCTTCTTTTTTTTTCCCCAACACATCAGATTAGGGTTTTTCAAATTGAAACCATCTAATTGATGAGGATGAGGAGTAAATAGTGGGGGTAATCTATTGATGAAACAGAGGGAGAGAGAGAGAGATGTGGTGGGTGTAATAGCGTCGGGGTGGCCGGAGGTGTTGGCGTTCACCAGAGATGGGGGATCGCGGGGTTGGGTTGTGGTGTCGCCAGTGGTGGTGGGAGCCCTCTCTCACTCCTCTTGTCTGTGCATTTGATGGTGAAAAGGGGAAGGGGAAAGGGCTAGGTTTTTTTTTTTTTTTTACAAAACAACGTTGTTTTGTGACGAGGTCATGCTGACGTCAACAATTGTGTGAGTTGTTGTGTGGGAGATGTTGTGTTAGTAGCATTTTTGTTTTACAAATGAAGAAAAACCAGAATCATATATTAATTAGGAAAATAAAATTGGCACTCAAAAAATTAATGTTAATATTATTTTGAACAAAGAAAAGTGGTTTTGAAATTAGATTGATTTTAAAGTGTCTGCATCAATTTTTGAAATATCAATATTATTTTTCTATTAATAATACCAAAGTGAAATAAGCAAACAACAATATACAACTTGCAAAGTTATAGCTAAGGATCTCCCAAATCCTTTGCCACACCCACTTTTTGTCTTTCAGTGTAAAAGTCACACATAAAAGTTTCACTCAAGAACAAAAAATCGAGTGCATTTATCAAAAAAGAAAGTATGAAAATCATTACCCTATTTATTTTGTTTTTTCCCCAATACTGTATACATCAGCGTGGATTAGCAAAGAGTTAGTAGGTTAGTTCACAATGGATTTCACAAGCTACCCATATTCCTGAATTCTAAATGCCCACGACAAGGCTCAATCCCCCTGGCCTTCCGCATGGGGAGAATCAGGAGATGTCAACTGAGCTAGAGCGCACTGACCCTATTTATTTTGGTTGACTTGTTGTATTATGGGGGAGTAATGGAGCATTGAAAGGGGACATGCTCTATTATGTCCAAGGCTTGTATAGTAATTAATAATGATGTTGGTCATGTGATTTTAGGTAGGATGGTCTTTGTATACTATGATTGAGTTGGTGTCGGAGTCTTTGTGGTACTATATACTACAAAATTCGATGAAAATAGTGTTAAAGCAAGAGGTTTGTACAGTTTTAAAATCAAGCGATCAGATACACAAAGAATCCTGGTAGGGCTCAAATGAGTTGTGTTGTGGGACAGAATCGTTTTCGGCTGTTGGGTGGGGATACCATCTCCACCTTATCCAGGCTTAGTTTTGAGTTTTGAAGGCCCAAAGCGAGATTTGAAAATGAGACCTCTTGTGTTTGTCTATATATATTTTTGTTTTTCGTCATAAGATGCAAAATCTCATTGTGGTTTAATGACACAAACGATCAAAATATTCTCTCTGGTGCCTGATGTCGCGAATTCAATTCAGTTCTTTCATTTTGGAATAAGTTTTTGTATAGAGTTCAAATCTGTCCGCCCAAAAAAGTTTATTAAGCAAGTCTCGAACGCATGACCTTGTGGATAAAACAAGCGTATCTTAACACCGTACCACAGTAGCCTATTAGCTAGATACTCGACATATTTAATATTTCATATATTCCACCATTTGGGGACTTTGTAATGGACCAAAAATTAGTGGCCCTAAACGGTTGCTTGGAGGACTTATGCCCAAAGCCGGCCCGGCTCATCTAGCCACTTTCTTTCATCACCGACCACAGTGGCATCAGATCTGGGCCATCTGGCAATAACATCGTCGACCCGAGTGATGGAACGAGGGCGCTAAATAAGACCTCCTTTTTTGTTGTTTTTTCCCTCCCCTCACAGTGTAGACTGTATCCACCCCTTTTATAGTTAGGACTTTTGCATACCAAGGCGTGTTGTGCGCACGGTGCTGTGCACATCCAAACTGTTGATTTCTGCAATCAGCGCTTCGGATTGCAGAGTGCTATGCGTAATATCAACCGTCCAACCATTCGACAATCCAGACCATTGATCTCAGCAATCAACAATCTGAATGTGCACAACACGATCCCCCGATCCTTTGAGAGTTGTAGATTCCATTTATGCTTTACTTACTTTGATTTTGGTAGACCCTAAAAAAGAGACAATATGCACATCAAGTCCGCGAACAGCCACTGTAAAAATTTCATATCCCATTTTAGGGTGTTCGTACTCTCACCCTAGAATTTCACCCATCTCCAACTTAATTTTCGGTGTGCTATGCAAGTGTGATAGTGGTTGTTGCTCCTTCCTCCTTCCATTATATCGTGACTAAATCTTGCCAGTGGTATTGGACTTTCTGCAATAAGTTTCTGATGGAAAGAAAAAAATTTGATATCCAGTTCGGGCGTAGAACCGGAAAACTAATCGAAGCAAAAGCCTTGGATACCCTCATTGGAAAAAAAAACAAAAGAGGGCTAACAGGAGTTCCATCATTAGTTGCAACGGAAGGAAGTCCAAAAAAGTCGAAAAAACAAGAAGGCAAAAGAAAAGAGGACAGAACGATCATGTGAGTGCTTTTCTGTGCTATATGTTCGAGATGTTATTGCTATGTAGTCATATGGAAAATGTTCTCATTTAGTATGAAAAAAATCCAGCACCCAACCGAGGCAGTACGAGAAGCCGGAAGCATGCACCCGAAGCGAAATTCATCTTAAAATAATATACATTGTATTCTTATTCAAAACGAAATCATATACCGTTTACACATGGTTTACATTTCAATAGGTACATTTACAATTTGTCATGTACAAACCATTGGCCCAAACCACATGGGCAACTGGGCTAGCAATATTTTTCTTTGATTCTATATCCATTGTCATCACATCCTTCATTTGGACTAGTATCAGGTCAGGTGGGCTGTTTCCCCAGAATCAGCTCATGCCAAACAACAAAATACTTGCACAAAATCAACATTATATACTTCCAAAGTTTGGCAGGGTGGTAGGGCCTAACCTAACAAGAGTTAAAATCAAAAGTACAATAATTGGGTACAAAAAGTTGCAAGAATGTACAAACAAAACTGAAGAGTAATTGAAAATTTGGAGCAATGCGCAAATTGTTGGACCGACAGTCTAACTTTATTTAGCCTAAACGAAAAATGTCATCTCAGATACAGAGTGTGACATTACCCAACTGATAAATTCCCCCGAGTTGTAGTTGAGTACTATTAGCAAATAAAAATATCAAAAGGAAAGCTATAACCCCCATTACATTAGAATCTATTTGTGTTTACAAACTCCCACTCAGTTCCAATTCCTGAGAACTCAAACTAAATAAATACACAACACCAAACCTTAGAAAGGCTTCCCTTTCTAGTACAATGGAGACATGTTGGTGTTAACTCTAGGACAAAAGGGAAAAATACCTACCTTTACCTACCACCTCCATTTATCCTAGCTACAAGCAGATTACGACTGATTATGAGAAATCAAATTCTAAGAAGTCACAATAATGGCAACCACTCAATGAACAAGTGCTAAGATATTGAGCATGCTGATAAAACTAAGAAAAAGGAACAAAGTTTTGCATGTTACTGCAAATTATATCAGGGCCTAAGTTATGATACAAAGAAGTAGTTCAGTTTCAATTTATATGCACCTTCGGTTCATTATATCGTTGACAGGTGAATTCACCTTCTTGATGAACTTTAGTTAGTGCAGCGTCCTGAATTGAAGAAAAGCAAAGGATAGATAAGTCAAGTAATCAGATCATGATCAGGTTGAAATACTACTTCCGAAAATAATAAAGATGAAAACAGGAGATAAAGATAAGAAATTTGGTACCTCGAGAAATTTCACAACAGTAAGCAAGGACCCTCCAAATTTTCAACGTGACATTTGAACAAAGTAAAAATAAAAAATTGACTACATGCCATCTATCAGCCTGCTACCCTAATGGCGCCTGTCTCTTCAATCTTTGAGCTCTTACGCTGCATAATTTAGAAGCCAAACAGAAGATGGACATGAGAGGCGTGGAAAAAAACTAAAAGTATGGCTTTTCCATGAGGAAAAAAAACAACTTTTACGCAAACAAAAAGACAAACGCGCGGGCGTGCACACACACACATCAAAGCATGAGCACATGCCGGTAAATGCCTTTACGGAAGCATACATTTAATGCACATAATTGCAACAAGAATTAGGAATAGAAGCAATTCACCTTTAAACAGAAACTCAACCACTCATACAACTTAATCACTTCCATTATTCCATATGATTTTTTTACACAGGCACATGCAATTTACAAATACAAGCTCACATGTAAAAACGCCTATGTACATACATTTGCCTATAGTTGCATAAATTAACAGATAAATGCACCTGCAAACATATACATGCTCTCTTACATTGTATATGACCCTATATACCAAAGCTTGGAATTCTGCAGTGGTGGCAACCAACGTCATCAGTTCGAGCAATATGCCCCTATATGCAAGTATGTGAGCATAACACCCAACATACTCATGCATGTATACAAAAACATATTAAACATGAGTCCGATTTTGTTCACCCTCGCCAAATGAGGGTGAACATTATGCTCATTTTTATGGGTTCATTCAAACTTTTAATCATGGTTCACCCTAATTTTCGAGGAGTGAACCAATGTGTTTTCACTCCTGCAAGGTATTGTTTCCAAATAAGTAGATTTTGTATCATTACCATAATTTTGGGGCCTTTAATGCTAACTATGGTTAAATCTAGTCGGCCCTACAAGTTAGAATGAACCAATAAAAATGAGCGTAATGTTCACCCAAATTTGGCGAGGGTGAGTGAACAAATCAGACTCATTAGGCATGCAATCAAACTGCGCATATCATCTCTGAAAAAATTATCCCATAGACAATAAACCTGCAGCAGAACAAACATCACCAGGTATACCAAGGAAACGGATTCCCCAAACTAGGCCTTATGTCCTAATCTATTGGGATAGGTAGGCCGCCAAAGAACTGATTCCAATGACAATTCTTTCTCCAAAAGATGGATTAATATGAATTTAAGATTCTTAAACTGACGGCAAAAAGGACAGAAATCAAATTCTTACTAGTAGCAATACTTCGGAGAAAAAGGGATTCGCTCGCGTCCACGTTACCTTACTTTTCTTGTGACTGTGAATGTCATTAAGATCTTCGTCTCCGTCATGCTTCCTTTTCTGAAATTAGAGAATGAGACAATAAGACGTGTGCATTCACTGAGAGAATTAATTCGGAGAAAAGAAAAAAGTAAAAAACTTTCTTTGGCTAAAGAACTCCAATCAAGGCTATTGTTGAACTGAAACTTATCAGACTTATTCCTTTCCTTCTCTGCAGCCAATTTCAACAGTTAAAAGAATAGTTCTTTTGGAGCTTATTCTCGATATGCCATCTTTTCTGGCACAAGACAACTAAAATTCAAATCCTAGAAAGTTCAAACCACGAGTGACACTGCCATTCCACAAGCCAATCCAGGACAACCACAATGGTACTGTACAACTTTAAAAATTTGGCTTGGAAGACAAAGCAGCTGTATCAAAAACTGAGAACCCGACCTTCTCATGGTGTTTCTTTGAGGGCTCAGCACCAGAATCGTGATGCCCACTTTTATCTTTCTTTTTCTCCTTGTCCTTTTCCTTACTTCGATCCTTATGATGGTGCTTGTGCTTCTTATGTTCTTTATCCTTCTCTCGGTCTTTGTCCTTGTGCTTTTTATGCTTCCTCTCCTTGTCTTTGGACTCACTTTTAGATTTTCCAGCACTAGTAGGAATCCCCTTCTCTGCCTATAGAACACAACACAAAAATGGGTAATACTTCTGCACAAGTTGAAATGAAGTACAGTAAATACGCAGCAAAAAAGTAAGACACCCCTTCCGGAACCCATCAATTTTGAATCCAAGACCCAAAGTCTAGGGATTTACAGGAGGAAGATCAATCGGAGTAGTTTCCCTCAGTTGAAAGGCTTCTCTGAGGACATCTAGGTCAAAGGGCTGAATCCGTGCGTTTGCCCCTCTTGAATAGGATGTATCCTGAATGAGTTGGTCCAGTTGCATCCCTTCCCCTTTCCTGATTTCAGTGTCTCCCACCACATTGTGAAGGTAGTGGGTATCTGAAATAAACAAGGGAAGTGACCTCTTGCAGAAGAAATCGTGGTGGGGCAACAACTTATAGTGACTTATAAGATCTACTGCACCAGTAAGTTCTCTTGGCCCTGATATTCAGACAAGACAAAGTAAATTAAATATAGGCCAATGGCGATACAAAAAGATAAATTGTGACCGATGACAACAAATCAGTTGGTCGAAAAACTAATCCCAGAGCATCAAAGTCCATGTCAATGGGGGAAAAAGGAGGTATGACACAGTAGCCTGCCGTAATTTATCTATACTAAAAGCACGAAGGTGTTTCTACTTTTCTTGTTCCACAAATGGCCCCGCAAATTCAGATGATTACCATGTCCCACCCAATGAACCCCTCTCAACCAACACAAACCCCTCCTAAGTCCTACCTGTTACCATTCTCCAAAACTACCCCCTCTCTCTTCCAACAAGGCGGACTCCAATTCCATTTAACTGCTTCCTTTATTATAAAAAAATGGTTCAAAAACCATTCCGTGCATCTTCATTGTGAACCACACCATTCGCTTGGCCTCAAAATCATTCCTACTTCTCTATCTCAGCTCATCTCTTTCCTCGTCAAAACAGTTCAACAGCACTCCTATTGGTGGCATATTTGCATTATAACTTCCCCCCCCCCAAACCCAAACTACCGGAACACTGTTCCGTGCAATTGACTAAAAGGTTTTTGTGACGCATCGTTACATACATTAGTCATACTAGATTTTTTTCCTTTGCTGTTATGAATATAATACATGCATGTTATCCTAATGAACCGATAATGGTCCTTCTGTTTACGGAAAGGTGCAGGGAAGACTTCTACAAATAAAAACAAATTTCAATTTCATTTGGTTATTCTGCAGACTTTTTTTAGAATGATGTATTCTTCCCTGGGTTATTCTGCAGACTTTTTTTAGTCTTTTTCTGCGTCAATCCAGTAAAATAACCACAAACACAAAAAGTGGTCAAATCTGACATCTCAGCTCTTTGCTTGGCAATCATGACACGTGCACAAGACATATGTGACGATATATGTCATATATAAGTTCCGTCACTTAAACATTATCGTTTAGAATTTTGGTGAATGGATGTCCAAAACTCCAACACTATTATTTATGCGGTTCTTGAAATTTCACACTTCACTTTGACGTTTGAATTGCATGAGATTTGATTTTTTACTGGAATTTGAATTTGAATGGGACTGCAAACCCAGTTTTAATTTGTTTCTACTAGTTTCTTTTGATATTTATATTTCAAGGATTTGTCCCAATCAAAAATTAAAAAGAATATATGCCATGTCTGAAGGATTTTGATGGATCTACAACAAAAGAAAGGGCCTGAAGAACTAATAGGGCATACAAAATAAAAGGCCGAGTAGCTTTATAATTGACAATCTACAACCCTTTCGGAAGTTTCCCCATCACTTTAAAAATCCTTTATCAAATATATTCCCAATCATAGAAACCCAATATACTGTAGATTCCTTTTCCCATCCGACCATTTAAATGGTAGATTTGAAATATTTATGTTTGCAACTTTATCCACTTCAGAACAGGGCAATGCTTTATGTCAATGACTCGATGGTATATTTGAAATTCTTTTGTCAACATAATGGTAAATTGTTTATGCTATTGAATTCCCAAATTAGTACCATCTGTTTTATCATACCTCGAAAGAAAATCACCAGAAAGACTCATTTCAACCTCCGGAATATGCGGATAAAAAAAACCTCCGGAATACAGAGTCAATGATTTATCACCACCAAGAGGGGACTGATGCTTGCACAGAGGAAATGTTCATGTAAGAGCAATTTGTTTATCATATGGATACAGGATACAGATACAATACGGATAAGCGGATACATGATTCTTTCAAAAAGTAGGATACGATACGTTGAATATAAAAATAAAAAAATAAAATTCCATTATTGAATATAGAAAAAAACCTAAATTCAAAGGAGAGAGATGACAGTCGAGTATTGTTAAAAAAAAAACAATCTAAAATCAGATGAGAGAGAGACGAGAGAGAGATATTTACATTACACGTATATATATATGTACCTGTATATATACATATATACATACAGTTACATGTATATATAAACATATATACCTGTATAGAGACGAGAGAGGAAGCGAGAGGGCGAGAGAGAGGAGAGGCAAGAGAGAAGAGAGATGAGACAGAGAGGAGAGTGACGAGAGAGAGACTTCCATTGGTCCATCGTCTTCTTGTAATTGTGGGGAAAAAATGGTATATATAGTCATAAATTCATAATTACACTCATTTTAACCCATATATTTTAAGTAATAACATATTTACCCTCACGTGTATCGGAAACGTATCTGAGCGTATCCAAAACATATCTGAACGTATCCGAAACATATCGGGATACCAAAAAATAATTCTGAAAACCGGATACTCTAAAAAACATATCGGACACGTATCCAGACCGTATCCGATACGTGATATGGAGGCCAAAATAGAGTATCCATGCTTCATAGGGGATGCATAATCTCAAAATTATTTCATAATGAGAGTTTTAGACGTACTCTAGCTAATAAAGCTATTACTGTGTCCAACGATTGCTGACTATGAACCCTGTTTCACTTTTAAAAAAATGGATTTATGATTGCAGCCACAAAACCAAACAAGAGAATCAATGGACAAGATTTAGATCCCATCTCCAAAACAGAGATTTTTTAATAGGCATAGCCCATGCCATGCAGATCTGATCGATTTATATAAAATCGGTACCGTTGAAAAGATAGCATTAGCGTCAACACCTATGCTATGAAACCAATGTTTGGCATTCTTATACGCACTTAACACAAGAAAAAATAGAACTTTGGACGAAAAGGTTGAATTATGGGAATGAATGTGGGATTTGAATAAATAGTTGTATTTAGAGATAAGATGAACAGTACCATTGTTTAGGACCACCTTTTTATTGAAAATAATCTCTAGTCACTAGTTTAAAGTCTTGAATTGGAGATGTTGGAACGCCAACAAGTGCATGCCACGTGCGTTGCACGTGGCAGATCACTAGAGTAAGAAAAACGTATCAGGACCTTAGGTCCTTAACAGATACCTTGAAGCATAATATATTAAACAGACTTCCGTGTATTTGAATGGTACTTTCAAGAATCAAAAAAATAGATGTATAACTAAATAAATTGGAAAACAAAAGAGTTACAGACTTGGACAAGGAAATTCACCTCTTCCAAACTTCTTGCCTTCAGGATCCATGAATCAACGTCTGATGAAGGGTTGGACCATTATTGCCTGAAGTTTTGATGACAAAAAAGTGGGGGAAATGAGTTTTAAACTTACAATAACAGCCAAGCCCCCCAAAACAACTTGTAATAACAACCACGTCACAAGATGTGGGCTTAAGTTCTTTTGAGTACACACATAGACATTATTGCCTGAAGTTTTGATGACACAAAAGCGGGGGAAATGAGTTTTAAACTTCGAATTACAATCAAGACCCCCAAAACAATTTTAATAACAACCATGTCGCAATATGAGGGCTTAAGTTCTTTTGACTACAGTCACTACACAAATACACGTCATTTAGACGTTTCATTGTCTGTTTCTAACATTGGTCTATTGAGCAGTACAATCAACAGGCATCACATTATGACAGGTCCCTTCTTTCTTCAACCTACACCTGTACAACCACTGCCTCAAACTTGAGAGGCCTCAAGTTTCATTGGTCTCCCAAGCTCAGTCTATAAACCAAGATACCGAATACCTGGTTTATAAGGCAACTTTGCCCTCTTTATAGAACCTTCTTTCAGTTACCCTACATTTTCTCTAGCATTGCAAAGTATTCACCTTATCTCCACAAAGTATACCCTCCAAACTCATTCCAATTCCTCCATAACACTTATTCAGACCCTTGTCAATATTGCATATGCAGTACACTAGTATTTGACCAAAAAAGGGCAAAAATGCAATGGATTGGTGATTGGTTTCAATTGAAGCACCACCTTTAATTTTTAGAAATTTAAGTTCTATTGCCGTAAGAATTAAGATATTGGCACCCTAGCCTAGATAACCTCCCTGATAGATGCATTATGTACAAACAGTACAAGTAATGATTTGTCAACAAACACATCAAAATCATTGTTTCCTAGGCATTTTAGAGGCAACTGCAAATGTTAAGCTAATAGGAAATAAGCCTGTACAAAACCTCAAAACAATGTCAAAATTACTTTATGAAATTGTGTACTAGGACAAGCCTGTTTCTTAGTAAAAGAGGTGTAAGCTTCCTATACTGACTAACTCTTGGACCGGTAGGTTCTTTTGTTTTAAAGACGGTTGGTGGAGCACTTAAAGGAGGTTCATCCTAACTTTTAGACTCTGTAATTCGATCAAATGCAACAAAAGTAGAAAACACACTGGTATTTCTAAAAAAAGGAAGAAGAAGAAGAAGTATGAGGAAGTAATTGTTGGAACTCTAGTAATCAACAATTACTAAATAAGAAATCCAGCTAGCGTATTCCACTTATACTGATTGAATATAGCCGAAATTTTTTTTGGGTTCCTATATTAATTTATTACTCAACTAAATTTACATCTTTCATATCTCTGTAGTGCCAATCCACCACAAGTCCCTTTTATACTGTCAGAACAAATCTATACAATCCTGGAGACAATAAAATCCATAGCATATTGAAATCAACTTTTTTGGAGGCCAATCACGCACTTGGTGACAATTGAATCAACAATTGCCTTTACCAAACAGAGCCTTATGTCCCAATCAATTGGGGTCGGCTACATGAATCCTTTTTCTCCATTGAGTTCTGTCAAGGGCCACTTGTTCACTCAAACTCATTAGACTCATATCTTTGCGCACAATAGCATCTAATGTCAATTTAGGTCTTCCCCTCCCCATAGCGTTACTACTCAAAACTATCCTATCCGCTCTTTTGACTACTGCATATCCAGATCTACAGTAACCATGCCCAAACCACCTTAGCCTATTTTCTCTCAACTTCTCCTCTATAGGTTCTCCTCTATAGGTGCTACGCCTACCATCCCACGAACCGTTTTATTTCTAATCCTGTTCGTCTAGTATTACCACACATCCACCTCAACATTCTCATTTCCGCTATACTCATCTCACACATGTTGTTTCTTAATAGACCAATATTCTATCCCGTAAAGCATCGTTGGTCTCAAGTTATGGCAGTTCTATAGAATTTTCCCTTCAATTTTGTGGGTACCCTCTTGTCACATAGTACACTTATAGCGCTCCTCCCCTTGAGCCACCCCACTTGGATCCTATGAGTCACATCATCGGCAATCTCTCCATCTTTACTAATAATTGAGCCTAAATACTTAAAATAGTCACTCTTTGGTATCTCCTGGACTTGCATCACCACTCTTCCTTCATGCGGACTGCTAGTACCACTAAACTTGCACACCATATACTCTGTTTTACTCCTACTTATCCGAAAACCCTTTTGACTCTAATGCTTCACTCCAAACTTTTAATTTCGCATTAACACCTCTTGCAGTTTCATCCACTAGGACAATATCATCTGCAAACATCATACACCATGAGATATCCTCTGAAACTGTCTAGTCAACACATCCATAACTAAGGCAAAGAGGTACGGGCTCAAGGCTAACCCTTGATGCAATCCTATGATCGGAAATTCACTAATTTCCCCTACTGGTGATCGAGTGGTTGTGACGGCACCTTCATACATGTCTCTAATCACCTCGATATACCCTTTGGTCACTCCCTTTCTCTCAAGAACCTACCATATGATTGTCTCTAATCAACAATCGCCTCTAAGCAATGAAATCTCTATCGTTTACTAACATATCACATAACCACCATTCTGCTCCTCCTAGGCCTCTAATAGTCACACTACATATACCCAAACCCATTAACACAACCGTAACCATATACTTTCGACTCGGTTATCCGAACATCTAGACCTAAACAACTCGACATCTCCAAATTGAAAAATAAACACTCCAACCACATTCACACACTAACAAGATTCATCTCCTCGACGCGTACCCAGTTGGGCCAGTTCAATTCAATTCAAACTAAATACATTCCTACTACATACGGCACTAGTAGGTTAAGCTATACCTAGTCAGAGTGAGAGATCCATAGCGTGAATTTGCTCGGTAGAGAGAGAGGAACTCACCTCTTTCCTCGTCAATTGTGATTCGTTCGATTCAAATCGTGGAATCAAGTGGGGAAGGGGCTTGGGGCTTTTGCTGGGAGGGCTTTCGTCGTCTTCAAACTGAAACAAACCCTAACTATCGTTTTGATAGTTGAAATTGGTTTTAGAGATGCAACTGACCCTTTTTTTCTCGTTGCGTTGTGGTGTGCTCTTTTATACGGGAAAAATAAACGATATTTTATTATTGTCACAGTGGTTGTCACGGGTGTACCAAAGAGCAAAACTACAAAACTAAAGTGACCACCACCGTGACAACAATAAAATAACATTTGTTTTTCCCGTATAAAAGAGCACGCTACACTCTTCAGCCTAAGCGGGCATACTGGATGGGACAGGTGGCAAAACAACAATGGAAACTAGGACGACGTCCTCCTCAATAAGCCCTATCCATTTGGAATTTGTCAATATTGATCTGTTGAAGTCAACTTTTTCACCCAGTACCCAAATCGGTTCAGACCCTCTTGACTCAGTGAATATCCCCAACCTTCATCTGGGCCTAATCAATAGCCCTAAACCAACCCCTCATCCAGCCCAATCTACAAATATAGCTCACCATCATTTCGTAACCAAACCCCCTGACAGCCCAAAAACCCTTTCATCAAACCCTATTGCGGAACCCAGTGCCCTTACTGCGACTCTGAACCCACCAAGTAGCCCTACTTCACCCAATCCTTCCACATCAAACCAAAAAACCCTAACCCAAATTTCTGACGTTTCTCTCGTGGAGGTGTTCAATTCCCTTGCCATCAAACAAAAGGCTCAGGACAATATCGAAGAGTCTCACAGATCCAAAATCCTTTGCCTGTGTGCTCCTGATAGCAAACCCACCAGCCAAACCAAACCCCCACACCCAGAAAAACCCTTTTCCCACTACTAAAACCAAAACCCCTCACTTGCTTCGTCAACCCCCGAGGAAGTTAATCCCTCTCTCTATCTCGAATGGGAATGGTTTGGACTTTGGTAATACCCATTGTACAGAAGATGTTCTGTGTGAGGTTAAACATTGAACAAGAGTTTGATGGTCAGGAGGGTGATACCAAAATGGTGTCCACTGAAGATGTTCGAGGTTATGAGGAAATTGGATCTGTTCTCTCAAAAAATGGGAATGGGGCTTGTGGTTGGCCCGAAACAGCCACACCCCCAATGCTGATCCTAACCTGGAACTGTCAAGGAATTGGGCGCACTTTGACAAGCCAGGCTTTAGGTGATTTGGTTCAGAAAAGAAGCCCCTCCATCGTCTATCTGATGGAGACAAAGAACAATAAGGTCAAGTTGGAGACCATCCGCCATAGATTAAAGTTTGATTATGGTAGTTACGTTGATCCCGAAGGGCTAGCCGGAGGGTTAGCTTTATGGTGGAATAATGATGTTTCTGTTAATGTGGAGTTCTCTCATAAGAACTTGATGCACACAGTCATCACAATAAAAGCAGAGTCCTTTAGTTGGGCTGCAACTTTCGTTTATGGGTGTCCTACACATGCGGGAAAGGAGAGAGTTTGGGATGAGCTTCGTGACATTGCTAGCTTTGAACGTCTGCCATGGCTGTGCATTGGGGATTTCAATCAAGTCCTTAGTGTTAGTGACAAGGTTGGGGGCAACATTCCAGATTCAGGTAGAATTGATGCCTTTCATGATATGCTTAACGACTGTGGATTGGTGGACCTAGAATGCAAAGGACCAAGGTTCACATGGAGAAATAATAGAGCAGATGGAGCCTTTATCATTGAGAGAATTGAATCTACAGAGCTGGTAGGATTGTAGCTTCATCAGCCTTAGCTACGGAAGCTTGGGCTTTACGGATAGCTTGTGGCATGGCGGTGGACATGGACCTTATTTTTGCAGTTGTTGAGTCGAATTGTAAAGAGTTGGTCGACTGTATCAATAACAAAGACAGTAGACCACCGTGGGAAATTAAAGCAATCGTGGAAGACATCAAGCAGTGGGCTCAGCAAAGGAACTGGAAAATCAGCTCGATTTGCAGAGAGCAAAATTCTGCTGCTCATTGGCTAGCAACTCATGTTTTAGACAGAAGCTTTATTTGTAACCCAAATTGTATCCCAACTGGGCTCAGCCACCTTCTTATGAAGGATAGGCCTCCTTAATGTTTAATGAGAAAATTGAATTATCAAAAAAATAAATAAATAAATTTTGCCCTTCTCCACTTTCTATTAGATAACAAAAGCAGTCATGCCTATAGAGAATCTTACGAAAAAAAACTAATGGCAAATATAGAAACATGTATTTATACAGGTATACCACATTCCTGAGTCACCACAACGAAATTTTCACAACTGTAGGAGCTAATTGTCCATTGCAGATTTAAAGCGCACACAACACAAACTAGGATGGGTTCTATTTTGTTTGATGAGCTTTAGAATCGATGTTACAACAACCAAGGTTCAGATCAATTATCAAACTATGGAGAAATCTACCAAACCCTAGAAAATCAAATAGCAAATCTCCATCATACATAGGAACAGTTCTCAGAATAGATCGATCGATCAGCTTATCAAAAGGAGAGAGCAAAAGTACATATATGTACGTACACGCGCGCGCGCGCGCACACATATATATGGGGAGAGAGAGATAGAGGAGAGTATACATACGAGAGAGAGAGAGAGAGAGAGAGAGAGGAGAGTATACATACGAGAGAGAGAGAGAGAGAGAGGAGAGTATACATACGAGATCCAGATCGACGAGAGAAAAGCCTTCGAACCCGACCAAGGTGAGAGAGAGAGGAGAGAACTGCTCGATCTTTCTTTTCTGTAGTTGTAAGAGGCGAGAGACATGAAGCGTGGGTTTCCCGACAAAATGTAGAAAGCAGTGGAATAACAATTCCCCTTCTCACCACCGCGGTGGTTGGTGAGGGCCACTGCTTCACTTAACGCAGACGGGGTTCGAGTCCGGACAGGTGCTCGAAACTTGTCTGCAGACGAAAGGGGAGATTTTTCACCAGCTGTGCACTAAAGTAATGCCGTGGTAACGGTCCGTCCTTCCGGACAATAGCTATGGCTCAAACCGGATATTCTATTGGCGGATAGGGAGCCCCTCACCAATTGTACACTAAAGTGGTGCTGTAATGATGGTCCGTCCTCCCGGACAGTAGCTATGGCTCGAATCGGATATTCTGTTGGAGGGTTGGAAACCCCTATGGTCACGCCTAACGAGAATTGCTACACTAATCACCCCCTCCCACCCTTTTCACTTCTAAAAAAAAAAACACAATTCCCTCCTCTTTTTAATAGAATTCCTATTCTCTCGTTTGGGGGAATAATTATTCATTTTGGAATACATATTCCTGTGAACCAAACACAAGAATAGGCAATCGTTTGGGGGAATAGTTATTCATTTTGGAATACATATTCCTGTGAACAAGAATAGGCAATCCATTGGAATAATAATTCCATTCCAAAGCTTATTCCATCCAACCAAACGCACCTTAAATTCAATATATAAACACAACACCTTAACATGTAAAAACTTGTGATCTATAATAGTGGAGTCTCTTTCGATGGTCTCTTCTTCTTCAAGAAATCAATTATGCCATTATTGGAACTTGCATCATTAATTGTGATTGTCAAGAATTTCCCAATCCCTCATTTTACAAAATATTGTTCTACCATTTTACCAAGTATCTCGCCCTTCTAATTTGGAACTAAACAAAAGTTAAAAGAAATTTTTTTGAAGTTTCTAATCACAATCAATGAAGTGGGACATAAGACACACATACTTGAGATTTTTGAAGAGAATTCCAATTTTTGAAGAAATGTCCAAGTGTTCGTGGTAAGACAAATTTGTTGGTCCTTGAGTACTTTCTTCAAAGCTTTCTTCCCATGTTGGCACAATTTGATACAATCTTTGCAACCATTAATCTACGGGATTATACAACCTTGGTTGCACCACATACATGAACTGTTTAAAACCTTGACCCTCAACAAAACGAAAAGGCAATTCATCAAGAATAATCATTCTACCAAAGTCTTTCTACACATGCCTCCACACTTATGCTAACGGCGGCAAGCCTTGGAACGGTGTCTCTTCCACTCACAGATTCAAACCCTGGGGTTTTTGGCTTCTTAACTTTGTTCTTCTTAATATTGAACTTGAACTTGCTCTACTCATAAACTTTACCTAAGAAGTTTTTCTTCTTTTTTTTTTTTTTGAATAGCGAAGCAAAAATTTTATTGATCAGAAAAAATATTGAAGGCATAGCCTATAAACAACATAGACTTAGCTGGAGATTAGCTCATAGACAACATGGGCTAGCCTAAACCTCAACCCTACCTACCACCAACCGTGGCCACGTAGAGTGAGACAGGCCGCTGCCACCACCATCCCCGAGACCGGGGAACAAGCCTCTATTGCTATCCCGAAGAACGGCCTGACCCCCTATCACAGGCCGCCCCACCACAACCCAACGAAACCATCTTCGCCGTCGCTGCAAAAGCATAGCAGCCACCCCAAATCCAAACCCACCACCTGCAGTCACCCCAACCCCAAACACCACTACCACCACCTGCAACCACCCCAACCCCAAACACCACTACCACCCCTTGCTGCCGCCGCCATTTACCTCCAACATCAAAAGACACTTGCAAACAGAACAAAATAGACAACAGCATCACCACAACACCACCATCGCCCACCGCGACCTCCCAGCCAACAGCCGATTGAACCAACAAACCCAGATCTGTAAAAGCATCAAGCCATCAGCCACTGCAAGCACAAAGCCTAGCCGTTAGGCCAAAAACCGACATCCCCCTGATGTGGAAGTCAGCGGCAGAAAGACTCGCGAGACGCCAACAAACACCCACCGCCACGACTGGCCGTTATGCGCAAAATCAGAGTTTGTGGATCCCGGCAATCGAAGCGATGAGAGAGAAGGACGAAACGGAGAAGGCGAAGGGGTAGAACCGGTATCCCAGCGATCAAAGCGATGAGAGAGAAGGACGAGACGGAGAAGGCGAAGGGGCAAAGTCGGTGCGGGAAGATGCTGCGGCCTACGGGTTAAGAGAAGAAACGCTCGGGGGAGAGCCGCGGTGCTTCCCCCACCCCACCCAAGCGGAGCAAACCCTAGTCAAAAGATGTCCCATTAGAATTGGTATTAGAACAATATTCTTGGCCATGAAGCCACCCTTTGGCTTAGTATCACCCATTTTCTTCTCGCATTTTCCAAGATAATACCACACCATAGACCGATTATTTCTATTAATTAGTAGCTTAGTATATACATTGAAGATTTATTCAAGGTGTTCCTAAAACGTGTAGTTTAGTTTGTTTCATTTTTTTTGGCTTTTGTGTTTTGCACAATAAAAAAGTGGTAGGATCGTCACACACACGCACACGATTTACGAGTATAAATAGTAAAGAATCAACATAGAGATATACGTGGTTCCCCAAAATTGAATACGTTCACGGGAGCGAGAGTGACTGCTGTTCTTTATTATCATAGTATGAATTAGAGTTTACAACATAGAGTATTTATACTGATTATATTCTAACCATAATCTGATATTTGGTGTGTATCCCAAAAATACCCTTGTATGAATCGTACCGTATCGTCGGGGGCAGCACCCCCAATTACGGAACGCCTGGGCCTTCGGCCCAATTTACTTTCACTGAATCATTAGCGATGAGCCAGATGCCGTCACTCCATTCCACTCATTCCGCTCCACCACGCTCCGGTATCTGATATTCTTTCTAGAACTTTATGAGTCACAGTTCTAACAAAAAGATTGGGAGTTGGAGAACAATACATGGAAATAGTAGAATACCAGGATATGACGACAAAACTATCAACATTTTGTTTGTTTCGAGTTAAGTCATTGGGTGCTTTAAAATAGGCCAAAGTGGTTGGAGAACTAATGCATAAGACGCTCGAAGCATCAACATCATATTTTGTTTTCATCACAGCCACAAAGTGGAGAGATATTAAGTTGTAGAAGCACCCAATGATTTTATTTACGTACACTCAAAGTATTTGTCTCCAATTGTAACATTTTGTTCTTATCATTTGCTTTGGTCAAATCAATGAAAGACAATGAAATATTATTTATTCAAAAAAATAATCAATTTATCATCATCTTTTAAGTTCACGAAAGTATCATCATTGGCGGTCTCCCCACAACCCTGGTCTTAAGTCTTAACTATGGCCTAAGTATCATGAAATCCACTAGATAATGAAAATTGAATGATAGCCCACAACCCTGGTCTTAAGTCTTAACTATGGCCTAAGTATCATGAAGTCCACTAGATAATGAAAATTGAATGATACATAGCGAAGAAATCACAAACTCCTATTAAGAAATCTTTATTCAATATGAGATTTAATGACTCTTGTATTTAACTCAACATATCAAGAAATCCTTATTCAATATGAATCTTGTATTTAACTCAACAAGCTTTATGCTTTGTTTGGTTGGTGTTTTGAAAAAAATTTTGAAAAATTGTAGGGGTAATGAGTGGAGAGAGATAGAGAGAGAAATGTTAGAAGTAGGGGAAATCTAGGGAGAATCTAGGGAGAATTTTTTGAAAAATTCTTTTTGAATTTGGAAGAGAACAAGGCATAAGTATTAACCTTCCCGCCCAACAAGAAAGGAAAACGGTTTAAATTTAAGGGTCTGTTCGGAAAGGAATAAAAAATTGTTAGGAAAGGAGTGTGAGAAAAATATACAAAAAAGTTTATATTTTCTGGAAAGGGGAATTTCATAAATTTCCCTTATTTTCTGTAACATCCAAAAAAAACCCACGAGAATTGCAAATGAGTAGGACTGCAAGTGAATCAAGCAACTCACAAGCTCGGTTTGGCTCGGTAACGCTGGGTTTTACTTGAAATTCTTGGGGTTGAAAAGAAAATTTTCTAAGAGCACGTACACTAGATGAGTTTCAATACATTTTTTGCTATTTTGCCGAAGAGAAGCATAGAAAAACAGTGTGCATCAGATAAGGTATTTGGGAAGTTAAAATTCATTTATGAATAGTTGTTATCTATTTTTACCTATGCACTATTCATACTCCTTTCTTTTTTTATTGTTTCTTTCTTTCTCTCCTCCCTCCTTTCTCCTCTCTTTAAACAATAAAGATAATAGAAAATAAGTGAAAAATATATATTTTAATTGGCGTTAAGTAAAATAAATAATATTAGTGTAGCATTAAGAGAGATATGAGTAAATAAAATAAAAAAAATGTATTGTTGACTAGCATTTTTATATTTTCATTGATGTATATGCTCTAAGTAACGTATACTACTGCAATTAGGTTCCAGCTGTGTAAAAAGGAATATCCCAAGTATCAGATGACAACTATACCCTCCCAATTTTTCGTCTTTATCCGAGCGAGCGTCATAGTTGCTGAAGGCTGAAGCAGTTGTTTATACCAGGCGAAGGCGCAATTAGAAAAAGCAAAGGAACAATAATTCCACGCCCAGAGAGAGAGAGAGAGAAGAGAGAGAAGCAAAGAGCATGGCGTCTCTCCCCGCACAATCCGTTCTCTCTCTCCAAATCCTGGTTCTGTTCGTCGCATCTGTTTGCGTCCATGATTGCATTGGCGGAGTAATCGAATCGCGTAAACAGAGAGAGTTCGATTACTTCGCCCTAGCTCTTCAATGGCCGGGCACTTATTGTCAGAGAACTCGCCATTGCTGTTCCTCCAATGCCTGTTGCCGAGGGTGCGTTATATATATATGTATATATATACATAATTCTATTGTTTTGATTTGACGTTTTCATTATCGGTTTTGGATTCAACTAATGTGTATATTGCGTTGGGATATTTTTATTTGTTCGTCTTGATCGTTTTTTTTTTCCTCATTCAATTATTGTTTTATTAGCGTTTCATTGCAGTAATTGCATGAATGTGGATGTGGATATCTGTGTGTGTGTGTGTTTTTGTGTGTGTGTGGCTAATCTACAAGGTTGGAGAAGGGGGACGACCAGATGTAGCAGCCCTCCCCCGCGCATGACGATCATAGGGACTCTAGACCCACGGCGGCCCCCGGAAAGGACCATAGAGCCTTAGCAACTTCCACCCCACCAAGAGCTAGTGGAACATAGCCAGTCTACGCAGGAGGGCAAAGTTCGATAGGGTGTCGTTAGCACGACTCAAAACCTTGGAACTCTTGACCACCTAAACCACATGGGAGTAAGCCATGGACCACTAGGCTACCAGCCTTGGTGGTGATGTGGATATCTGTGTTTATTTGCAGTTACTTTGTTCACTTTCAAGTTTTAGCAGTAGCTATATGTATTTCGAAATAAACCAAACCACATGGAGTAAGCCATGGACCACTAGGCTACCAGCCTTGGTGGTGATGTGGATATCTGTGTTTATTTGCAGTTACTTTGTTCACTTTCAAGTTTTAGCAGTAGCTATATGTATTTCGAAATAAACC